>MU858084.1:0-245489 GCA_033297075.1 Rhypophila decipiens | reverse complement strand
AGCTGTTTCCCGAGCCCAAGCGAGAAGCATGGGCAGAGTGCGAGAGGTACATCGCACACGCGGTACAGGTGGGTGAGTGGGCAGAGGTTTGCAATGGGAAGGCTGAAGTGTCTGATCTTTTGACTCGGGTTTCAAACTATTTGTATGACCGTGGTAGATGGAGGGAGAAGGAGCCAGTAGATAAGAGGACGTACGATCTGAGGCGTGCGGTGCTCGGGGAGAAGCATCCGGATACGATTCAGAGTATGGCGAACCTCGCGGTGACATACAGTCAGCAGGGTCGGTATGCTGAGGCCGAGCCGATGAAGATCAAAGTACTGGATCTGCGGCGAGAGGTTCTCGGGGAGAAGCATCCGGATACGATTGGGAGTATGGCGGAGCTCGCAGCGACATACAGTCAGCAGGGTCGGTATGCTGAGGCCGAGCCGATATTCATCAAAGTGCTGGAGCTGCGGCGGGAGGTTCTCGGGGAGAAGCATCCGGATACGATTGAGAGTATGGCGTCCCTCGCGACGACATACAATCAACAGGGTCGATATGCTGAGGCCGAGCCAATGAAGATCAAAGCGCTAAAGCTGCGGCAGGAGGTTCTCGGGGAGAAGCATCCAGATACGATTAGGAGTATAGCGTCCCTCGCAACGACATACCACGCGCAGGGTCGGTATGCTGAGGCCGAACCGATTTGTATCAAAGTGCTGGAGCTTCGACGGGAGGTTCTCGGGGAGAAGCATCCGGATACGATTAGGAGTATGGCGGACCTCGCACTGACATACAACGCGCAGGGTCGATATGCTGAGGCCGAGCCGATGAAGATCAAAGTGCTAGAGCTACGGCAGGAGGTTCTCGGGGAGAAGCATCCGGATACGATTCGGAGTATGGCGCACCTCGCGACGACATACCACACACAGGGTCGGTATGCTGAGGCCGAGCCGATAGACATCAAAGTGTTGGAGCTGCGGCGGGACATACTTGGGGAGAAGCATCCAGATACGATTGGGAGTATGGCGGACCTCGCGGCGACATACAGTCGGCAGGGTCGGTATGCTGAGGCCGAACCGATTTGTATCAAAGTGCTAGAGCTTCGACGGGAGGTTCTCGGGGAGAAGCATCCGGATACGATTTGGAGTATGGCGGAGCTCGCCATTACCTGGAATAGCCGGGGCCGACGGGATGATGCTATTGGCTTGATGAATAAATGCCTGCAGTTGAGACAAACGGTCTTGGGACCGGACCACCCATTCACAAAACAATCAGCCCAAACTCTCAATAGCTGGAAGAATGGGTAGCTCGGAGGCGCTTGGCTGTGGTGGGGTCCATCTGTAACCTGAGGGTATACGATCTGCGTGTGGACAAGCAAGAGAAACAGTCGAGCACTTGCTGGATCGCAGTGATCGCCTCGCGATCGTCTCAGTCGTTCGTGCGTTGATCGCAGTTTTAATGCCAAGGTTTTGTGGCAAGAGACAACAGGGGTATATAGCCGGGTGGGGGCGGGTTCAGTATTGTTAAAAAGACGCCTTAGACGCGGCCAAAATCGGAGGAAAATTTCCCTCGAAACGATATTACATCTTAAGCTGATCATAGACCTGTTCAAGTTCCTTGCACAAGATCATCCTTCAGTGGTAAAGAGTAAGAAGGATGACAACAACCCGACGGGATACCATGAACAACATTGAAAACCTGCCATGAATAATTAATTACATGATAACACGGGATGGGCTTGAGGTGACCTAAATGCCATGTAGGATCTTGCAGTCTGGGCATTTGGGCGGCTTCTGTATCCCTTTCCTCACCTGTGTTCTATAGACCTCTCTCGACGGCAACAGTTCCTGGGCGAAAGGAATCTCACCGCTAGGTGAGGGGAAGTCAATCAACAGTGCATTGTGAGGCTTGCCAAGACCTGACCGCGTTCAGGAAGCTGCAGCTCAAGCTCGAATTATCCCGAAAGGCGGCGCCTCATGACTGCGGCTGGTCTGTTCATGGTGTGTTTAATAGGTCGAGCAAAGAAATCGTATCATGTAAACCACTCGGGTGCATGTGTTCCCCCAGTTATTCCTCACGCCGACTCGTATTCAACCGCCCACGTGCAGGTAGGGCGAGACAACAGTTCGCGCGCAGATGGTGTGGGCCCAGCCGAGCATAAAATGCTCATTGAATCCCAGCGATGAGGGTTTGCTTGTCCATTTCTTCAAGGACTTCATGATGAGAGTGTCCTCTCTCTCGATCGTTGGGGCTGCCTTGCGCCTTGCCTCGGCGACACAGTGCGAAACCGTCCAAGAGATCGTTACCCTCCTGGAACAACGACATGCTACCGGCTTCTGTAGCTCATTTGTGGGCATCACGCCGCGCACCATCACGGTTACGACCAAAACAAAGACCAAAACGGACGTCGTGATATCCTATACCACGATCCCTACTACCGTCACCACCACGTGGACCACATTGTAAGCAAAGGCCATACTCGTTTTGTTCCAAGGCGAGTTGTTAACAGCCTACTACTCTAGCCCGCTTACAACAACCACACGCTACGTGCCCATCGGCCTCTCGACCACCTTTCTCCGGACAACCACGGTGCCGCTTACAGAGACGACCACTGTGACCACTCCAGGGACCGGGACTCTCACCCTGACGACGTACTACACTCCCGAGCCTGGTGCCAAAAACCGAGCCATCAAAGCCCGCAACAACGGCAACATCCCAGGCTACCTCAGATCGTACCCAACACCGTCAATCTCTCGAGCTTGCAGCTGTTTGTCCATCCCAACTCCTACCATCACAAAGGGCGTCGTCTTCACAACAACAACCACTTCAACGAAAACAAAGTCAACTACCACCACCGAGACCCAGTCAGCCTACATACGGCCCATCAGCCGCACGACTGTGTTTTACACCCAGATTGTCCCAGGTGTGCTAACATCATATGAGACCACTACGACAGAAACACAAACAACCATTACGCCACCATATTCAACCACTACTACTGTCTCAGTCCCTCTGCCGAGCGAATGTGTCAACATCGGCTCGGGAGGCAAACTCTACGACACACTCATCCAAGGGCCCCAGCTGTATAACATGATCGGGTACGACATTATCGCCGCACCGGGGGAGGAACTTCGGTCACTGTGTTGCAACGATTGCTACAACAAGCAGGATTGCATGTACTGGCGGTAAGGCATCCATGGAGAAGCAAGATTATCGTTACGATCAATAAGTACTGATACATGTGGCAAACAGCGTCGTCGCAACAACATTCTGTCGGCTGTACTCGCGCATCGAACCGGCTGCAGATCCAGGGACTGTAACTGATCGGTGTCCGCTTGGAAGCGGCTCCGAAACACTGCAGGATTTCATTGTTGATCCGCTGCCGGATAGTCCAGGCTTTGGGAGTGGTCCCTGTCTCTGAAGCCAAGGAATATATGTTGGTGTACTTTTGGTGACAAAGCATGGGAGCAACAAGGAGCAGCCGGAGACGCTGCCATGGCTCATGAGCTCGTTTTGTTTGCTGGTTTGGTGTTGGTCATGGAATTTCTAAATACAGAACAACCAACACTCACACCAACTTTGCTTGCTGTTGAGTTGTTGGTTTCAACCAATCCTTCTCAATGACTGTCGTCTTTGTGCACTGTCTAGTTCGATACCACGCTTGTTGTTTTGCCAGGCGTCAACAAGCTACTATAGGGCAGGAGACGTTTTATTCAGGTTAGGAAGTTTCTGGACAGGGCTGAGAGCTTTGCCATGACATTTTGTGCCTCGTAGCCCACCCGTGCCAGACCCACAGCTCCAGAACATTCCACTCACCGCAAGGTACTAATAAGGATGAGATATAGCGGTCGCCATACTCGAGACCCCGACCACATTCCTCACTGCATCTCTAAACATTTCCCAGAGTCATCAGTAAAGCCTGTTCGCACCGAGACCAGGCGTTCTGAGAAGGACCATAACCAGTAACCAGTGCAGTCAATATTATCAGTAAAGTCATGGCTCGGACCAAGCGTCCTCCTGCCAAGAAGAAGGGGAAAGGGAAGGCACCGACGACAGGAAGTTCGTCACACGAGATTCCAACGGCGAGCGCCACGACAACTGGCGACACGAATGAGGCCACAAGCTCTGGCACGGCTACCAATTCTGCTCCGGCAAATACTGCTGCTCCCGCCCCTCTTCTCGGTCTCGCGCCTGCTACCACCCCTGCTCCGTCGGCTACTCCTGCTTCTGCTCCCCCCCCTGCCACCACTTCTACTCAGGCTACTACTGCTGCTGCTACTACTACTGCTGCCCCTGATATTACTTCTGCTCAGGCTGGACCTTCACAGACACCATCGGATTCCAAAGGTCCAGAAACGCGGGGTTCTTTGCGGCAAAAGAATCGGAAGGCAGCCGAACCTGCCAGCTCGGGAGCCAAGACTACATCAGAACAGCCCGAAAGCACTCCCGCAAAGCCTAGGAGAAAAGGAACCACCAGAAAGGCGAGAAAGGACGACAGACCATTTTATCCCGCCAAGTCAGTCCAGGCACAATACGAGGACAAGGATGGCGAAATGTGGTATGAAGTAGTTTGGGAGGAGACCTGGGTATGTCTGATCCTCTACGTGTCCCAATCAAGCTAGCATATCTCGCCCGCAAGTCTCTTGTAATCTCTTGACACTAATTCGAGCCTCGTGTTATCCAGGAAAGAGAAGCCGACATCAACAAGAAGGCCATGGATGAGTGGAAGGATAAACTAAAAGACAAGAACTTTGATCCAGAAGCGTCATTCAGCAACCCGTTTCCTTACAAGGACAAAAGACGACCCGCGGCAACCCCTGGGCCGGGGCAAACGAGCTGTCCGACAATACCACTCGACAACAGCAACGAACGGAACATGGGCGGCGAAACGGGTCAAGGTGCCACAAATGCCGGCGATGCAGGGGGGCATGGTAATGGTGACGCTGGAGTGGTGGACTTGGACGAGGCTGACGACGGTGATGCAACCCATGACGGAGGCCAGGCCTTAGGTGGCCTTGATTCTGTTAGCACCGCCGGAAGAGAAATCTCGGCAAAGGAAAAGCCCCGAACCCCGCTCAAGAGGACAAGGTCGGTGGTGGACACGGGCCCCGATGACGCCGGCGGTCCAAGTACAGCCAAGGCGGCCGAGAAAGAGCCAGAGCATGTAACCTCGGACTCCAACTGTGAACCATCATCGTCAGGGTCCCCGAAGCCAAAGCGAAGGGGACGGCCCCCTCGAAAGTCGACAGCGTCCACTCAGGAGGAGGATTCAGTTGTTAACGACGCCCCGAGAACGTCCAGGGGGAAAAAAGGAGCAACCACAAAGGAGAAGGCGAAAAGGGGAGGCAAGAAGTGAGGGGCGGAGGCGAGGAATAGCAATGAATTCAGGAGATGATTGGCCAGACTGATCTGTTGACATATTGTAGTCACGGTGACTCTCTTCCGCAAGAACGGGCAATCAACCGTATTTGCCTTGGGGTAGACTCATCTAGAATCGATCCGCCCATGGAGCCGCTGTGTAGTCCGAGAGCTTGCCATGGTTTTGTCCCGTCTGATTGTTCTGTTTGTCATTCGATCTCCAAGCTTCAGCATCCAGGCGTTGCGGCTGTTGTGTTCCTTCAGTTGGCTGGGCTCAGATGCCCACCACTCCAAGTGGCGTGCTAAGTATATCTGTGACGAACAAACCAACACTCATGCCAACTCTGCTTGCCTCTATCTATCTTTTACCTCTAGCAAACTGTTTTTCTTTATCGTGTATCGGCAAGTATTCATCGCTCCAGCATGTTTCATCTTTTCCGAACTATCTAGCCACACCTGGAATCGTCACGATGAAAAGCTCTACGTCATGGCACGCCTGAGTCATACCCACAGCTAGAGGAAACCCACCATAAATTGTAAGCCAGCCGTTCCTATAGACCTGCTCTCACTCTGCCCTGGCCGATCCATTCTGAACAACTTCGTCCGGGAATTCGTAACAACCACCGAGGATAAACAAATCCAAAGAACCAAACTTTCGATCTCAACTTAAGCAACAAGAAACAAACCAGAGTCATGCCTCCGAAGGCCACTGGCGGGAAAGCAAAGGGCAAAGCGACGGCAAAAACGAGCTCGTCTGAGGAGGTCGCACCAGCCAACACCACAACGTCGAACGATAACAATGAGGCTGCAGGCTCCATTGCAACAACCAGCTCTGCTCCGGCTACCGATTCGGGTCCTGTGACCGCCTCGGCTCAAGCCGTCGGATCGCAGCCGGCGTCCAGTACGGGTCGACCAACACGAAGTTCTGCACGGCGGGGAAATGCAACCCAAAAGCATGACGATGGGGAATCAGAGACGCACGAGGATGAGGAGCCTGATGCAGAGGACTCGGAATATGGGTGGAAAGGGTCAGCCAGAAAGAAGGGACGCGGGAAAAACGCAAGCAAGAAAACTCCAGCCAAGGAACAGCCAGCCAAGGAAGTGGCAGGCAAAGGGGTGTGGTACCCCGTACACTACATTGAAAGAGAGCGTATCAAGAATGGTGTTATGGAGTTTAGAGTGCGGTGGAAAAGCTCATGGGTGAGTGCCATCTTGCCTCTGTACTGCAAAACTTCATACCTCTGTTTAACAGATTTCACCCCTCTTGTTCAAGTTATTAATTGTCCCCTGTCTCAATTTAGGTCGAGGTGACTGATGACAGCATCAACGAAAAACTAATGAACCACTGGGAGAAGACGAAAAAGATTCCAGAGAAAGTCGTCACGTTAAAAAATGGTAACCTGGTATTGGTTTCTACTCTGACCAAGAAGGAGTCCCGAGGATTGGGGATCTCCTCTATCGCAGAACCCAGTTTAGAACCTCTTACATCAGATGAAGAAGAAGAGGATAGTGGCAATGAATCGGCACCAGAACAGCAGGAAGGAATCGGTGACGCAGCACACGAGGCAGAACAAGACAGCGACGGCGAGCAGTCGGAATCGGACAAACGAGATGAAATTGGCGCAGTCGCAGAAACACCCGGGCCCTACACGCCACCAACAATTGAGGACATGGAGAAACATAGGTGCATGTCCAAGGAGAGGTGGTTGAAATTGCGCACATCGTTGGACGAGAAGAAGCTCACATTAGGCATCAGTGAGCGCGCCTTTGCCTGGTTCAGATTGTTCGAGAAAGACATCCAAGCCGAGCTGGAATACCAGCTATTCACTCCGAGTCAGCTCTCAGCCCATCATGACACCGGCGTTCGATATATCTTCCCGCGACATACATACCATGCCAGCGACGAATATGCCCTATCTATGCTAGGTCCAATCGAAACTGTAAGTCGTAATCTATAGAGAAAGAAGGGCCCAGATGTATGTCCCACAAAGCCAGGGATGCTAATGAAACCACATTCTAACAAGCCTGAAGAAGCCTGTCGGACCGACCTCCGAAACGACAGCGGCCACAGCCCGGTCCCAGAAAAGGAAGTCGTCCTGACAATCATGCCAAACCCTCATCAGGAGGGTACAAATACAGGCGATATCTGCTGTGGGTCACTTTGCATTCGAGGACTTGAGAACCTCCAGCCACTGGACTCTTCATCGGCGAGACGAAGACCCCCTCTGGAGAGCCTGATGAAAATGCTTGCCGAGGCCTTGACCTCGCAAACCCGCATCTGCAATTACCGGGAACTCTGGAAAGGCACGGAGGCCGGACCTGTGGTGCAGGATAAAATCTACTACAAGGTTGTCTTCCAGGCCAAGGAGGCACGCTTCACCCCCGAAGGGGCCATCGAGTGGTACCAAGCGAAAAGGGTCAAGCCAGCCCCTCCGGGTGGACCTTCCAATGTCAACAATTCCAAGACGCAAGCTGAGACCAATGAGGATGGCGCAAACGCTACTGGTGCAGGAGAGGATGGCAACGGTCACGCTGAGACAATGGATCCGGATGAGAGTGATGCAGTTATGCACGACGCAAGTCGTCGAAACTCGGCAGAGAGGTGCGAATCGGCGATGGACGTCGACGTTGACGCTGGTAGCTCGGCTCTCAGCCGCGAGGCTGAGTCACAGGGAGACGCTGCCCTGACCAATACGACTCCCACGCCAACCCCGTCCAAGGACAAAGGCAAAGGGAAGGGCAAGGAAAAGGAAAAGGGCAAAGAGCCAGAACAGGCTTCCGGTGTTCCTAGCGGCACAGTGGCATCGGATCAGACGGCGGCAGCTCCTACTACTCCGGCAGCCACGTCCACGGCAAAGAGGGGCGCGTCGACTGGAAGGAGGAGAGGAAGGCGTGGCAAAAAATGAGTGCTTTGATGTGTGAAGTGTCCGGTGATATAGCGCGGTCTTGGGTCTGGCAGTCTTGGATTACGAGTAGCCCGTTAATTAGTAGTAGCGATAATCACAATGACCGTTGCCGGACCTCATACCCCGCAGAAGGACGCCAAAAAGGTGAATTCATACGTACTTTACACCATAATGCGGAGCTACCAAGTGCCTGGGGGCTGACCTTGCCCTTTTTTTTTAGCCACTTTTCCGTACAAAAAAGTCGTTTCTCGGGGTCAACACCCATAACCATAATTGCTTACAAACACATCGCCATCAATTGAAGACAACGCTCAGTAAGACACATTCCTATCAACTAAACACATCACTATTTGAGGGCAGTTACACCAGTATATGCTATAGCAGTGTAGGTGGTTTTGGCTTGACTGCTGGGACCCATGAAAGGGTACTTTATTGTAGGGGAAAAGTCTATTTTTCTTGCCGGCTGCTATACAGGGAATGTTGTATACGTATGAAAAGTGGTTGTGTATGTATGAATTCTTAAAGAGCGGTATCCTCATATAAAAAGTCTGTAATCTATTTCTGTTGCCCTAGTCCTTATTGGTACCCCATGTCCCCTGTCTGGAAGCCCAAGATATCCCCAGACTTGTGATAAGCACGACGAGACAACCAGCACAAAATGTCTCCTGTGTCCTATCTAGAAAGCACATCATTCATCATCCAACAATGTAATTTTTCTTCTTCGCCCCTGGGTAGAGACGTTTACAAGCCGGCCATTCTCCCGAACCACCATCTCAAGAAAGAGCGGAGGGGCTGGCGCGAGCTCTCGTGCTCCTACCCTGGGCAATGTCAAGATTGACGGCTTCGACTAAAAGGTCAAACAGCTGCCCAACGGGGGGAGGGGTTCCCCGTTGGCCCGTATGTATATCGTCGGCAATTTTCTTCAACCTCTTGCGGTCATAGATATGAAGAGCTCCAAGAGGATTGGGAACCAGCTGAACGGTGGGATTGTCAAGGTAGAAGGTTCCAGCGGTATTCAGCGTGACGGATATGCATACGGGAGGTATTCCGAGCTCAAGCTCTCCTTCACCTGGAACCGACCTGATTGTGGATACCTGGGAAGAAATCACGGTCAGTATACTCTATTTGGTTATCCGGGTGTGCCGCGGCTCAGACTTACAAAGCCCTCGCTGCCAGCGGCTCCCGAGTCCATGCAAATCATAAAGTTGTCCCCAGCGTAGAGCTGATCAGCCGGGAAAACGGCGTCATCATTATCAATCTTCCAACCATCGGTCGAGAAAAGACGCAACTCGAGCTCGCGCTCTATATCTTGGCGAAAATAATTCATCCAGGCAACAACGTCCGCCGCCTTGAGCGGGCCTGGAGGGCCAGGACGCGGCGTTTTTCTGGACATGGAGTCGTTGCTCTGCCATCCCTCTCGCCGGAAGATGTTTGCCGCATCACTTCGTTCACCTTCTCGGATCGCCAAGGTTATCGGGACGTAGTTTGGCCTCCTGGTTGATGTTGCTGCTGGCCCACTGCTGCTCGCGCTTGCTTCAGCCCCTGTCCGGCTTGGCGTAGTAGTCGGTGTACCACTGTGCCGGCTCGGGGTGCTACTATGAGATTGTCCACCAGCTGGTGACTGGACTGCTTGCTGCGAGGGCTGTTCTACAAGTTTCTCCAGGGGGAAGGCAGGCCAGTCCTTCTCGGGGATGGTGGTTTTGTAGAGGTCATTTGAAGAGGAAGACCCAGCACTGCTGCTGCCCTCACCGGCTTGAAGGCTCTTGCGAGCCGCCCAGTCGGCTAGGATCTCTTTGCCAATATGTGATTGATCGACGCGATGCTAACAACAACAAACATGATTTAGCTTCAAAAGTGGCATAAGACCGTCATGACCAATGTACATACCCAGGACGGTGCCCATTCGAGCAAGCAGTGTAACGTGTTGCCCTTGTGCCTTTGTTCGGCGAGTATGCCACGGACGCCCCATTCATCCTTGGCAGTCGCTGCTCCACCCCGCTTGCTCGGTGTGACAGCTGTAGCGGTGCGTCCTGAGGTGGGCGTTTTGGGGTTTTTGGGTGTTCTTGGTGTTCTTGGTGTTCTTGGTGCTCCTTTCTTGTTACCAGACCCCCGAGTCTTGGATTTGCCACTACTACGAGGTTCACGGGCGTTGGCACGAGTTGGGGTTATCGTGGCGTCAGACGTTTGGTCATAATTTATCCGCGGCTGTTCTCCCAAGCCCCGAGCACCGCCGCTGGGCGTGACTGCATTGCTGTCTTGATCCGACATGATGGATATAGCTTAGACTTCTGGAAAGGACGATACGGATTTGTTCAGAGGCCAGTTGCAAGAAGCAAAAACAATAAACTGTCTGCCTTTTATATTCCAGACTTGCATACACAGCGGGCCTAACCCGGCTCCCAGTGATTCAGAGAAGGGTCTGTTGGTCCCGTGAAGGTTGCTTGTTCAAAAATGGGCCAGTTGATCATAAACTTTGCTTTATGATGAGCCTGATATTGACTGGCATCATGGTTTGATCTCGGACATTGATCAAGGCAACTTCTAGAAATCATGAGTGACTGGCTGGCCGTCAATCACAACTCAAGTCATTGATGGGAGATGATTGCTCAAGTGGTTAGTCACTACCTTGGCTTGGATGACTGCAATCACCGAAAGGCGTGCTTGGCTCAGTGGTAGATAGATGGATGGATGGATGGATGGATGGATGGAATAGATCGTCCCACACATGATGCATGAAGAGTGCAGTTCGGTGCGGTGTAATTCTCGACGATCCAGTCTGCTGCTTGTCAGAGGATTGTCAATGTGCCAGAAGGCCTGGCGGGCTGGACCGTCATTTGCTGTTAGTGTTAATCATTTCTACTCATTTCGTCTTGTCATTCGGATGGCTGGCTCTGCATCATGTTGGCCTCGTGCTCTTCTGTGTTGGTCGAAAAGCGGTTCAGGGTTAGGGTTTCTGGTGTCCTTCCATTTGTCATGGCATTTTGTCTTGTCTTTCAGAGGACTCAACTCGAATCAGGCCAGTCGGTTCACGAACAAATGGCCCATACGAGCCTATATCATTCTCCAGTGCCTCGAGGCTCGGTGTACCGAATGTCTATTTGATGTCGGTTCATCGTGGTTCACACTGATGACGGTTACTGTTTTTACATCCCTAATGACCAAGACAGGGCATTGTCTGGGGTATCTGATTTAGGACAGGCACTGCATATAAGAAGACGTCTTTGTGCGCTTTTTCTGTTCTTTCCCCTTCTTCATCACCGCCATCCTCCCAGCACACCCTACAGTCTCGAACACACCCATACAAACCTAGGATTGTCGAGTTGCTCAGCTTACGATGAGCCGATCGCTTCAGGGTGGAAATAACAGGTAGGTGCTTGGCTAAGAGGGCAAACCTGGGTTGCAAAGCCCTATATTACTAAGACCCTGCTAACTGGTCGTCGTTTTGAATGTCAGGTCTGGGGCAGCTGAAGACCCGGCAGCCAAAGATCCGAACCCGATATGGGATACCTTGAAGCTAGACTATCGTATCTTCAAGGTAGTCCTACCCCATGCCATTGCTCTACGAATACGGTGCGCCAAACAGTTGACGAACGACATCAATACACGAGGCCTTATACAAGGACAGGGAGGTAGCAGATTTGTGGACTACACGAGCGAGATGATATTTTGGGGTAGCCAACCAAACCCCTCACGCTCGTCTACATTCAGGAACCCACTGAACTCGGAAGAGGTGGCAATCTTGTTGCATTGCGAAATAGACTTGGTGCAGCATCCTGTTACTGGGGCGAAGGTCTATCATGCGATAAGGTCCGCTGGAGCGCCCAGCACCCACCCGGCACCTGCCGACCGCTTCACCACTGGCATGTGCCCTCGCATGTATTTGCACCCGGAAGTCGTAATATTCCCTCCTCTCAACCTTATAACAGAGGGCAGTCCTCGGCCAAACGGGCTGCAGCCTCAACAAGGATCGAGCAGCCGGGGAGTTCAGTACAACAGTACCTATGCCTCTCCGCCGGACCAGAATCGTTCTCGAGAACAGAGAAGACAAGACCGGAGATGGAAAGCCTGGTGGCTGAAGGGAAATTATGGGGACACTCGCTGACGCAGTATGCTTTCCTTTGGGGGTTTGGTCAGGTATTATCATCTTTTTTTTGGTTTCGTTGGTATGGGTGCATCCTATATACTTGTTTTTGGATCGGTGTATTCTGATAACGAAGGGGTTGAGCTCAGGCATTCTTCATCAGTCACTAGGCCGTCGGGTCTTCCTTTCTCATATTTTTTGTTTCTATTCTTCATTTCTGTTATTCTCGCCTGTTCTATTTCTCCAGACGGGCAGAATCGGTAATGGCAGTTTATTAGCACAATGCAGCTCATGGTAGCGCTTGCATACACATAGGCGGTTGTACAAGGTAACCGTTTATCAGAAACAGTATTAAAAACGGTTGACTGTGAGATAGAGGTTGTGATTCCATCTGTCCGTTATCTTTGATGGACAGTTATTTCCCACTAGATGTTTCACGCTCGCCAAACCCAAATCTTGATCAAGAATTCCAAGATGCACAACTTATGTTATTATGTCCAGCTGAATCCTACCATAGTCTAGAATCTCTTCCACTCTCGAGAAACTGAGCCCTTGCTATACCAAATTGTTACGCTTACTTTCCCCGCCCTTTCCTACCAGCTTTTCCGGTTGTCGTCTTTCCCGAAGATCTCACCTCGCTTCCCGAGGTCACGTTGCGAACTGGCAGACGCTGACTGCCCGCCTTTGACTGCGTATGCCCAGCCCGGTTCTGAGTTTGTTGTTGACCCGCTGAAGTTTGCGAAGGCCCTGAGCCCTGATCAATATCCATTTCGTCCGCCGGAGGGGGCATGTGCTCGTCGTCTGACGTGGGCTCCTCTTTCATCCCCGGCTCCGGGTCGTCTTGCTGCTCATCGGAGTCATCGCTGCCACGGAATTCGTACGCGTCCGTGTTTCCCTTGCGCCTGCCCTTTGTTATGGACCTATATGTGTGTTGTGCGGGAGATTTTCTTTTAGCGGGAACGACCTTTCCTGTGCTGCCCTTGCTTGCCCGAGCCGCAGGAGACGAGAGCTTGGAAGTAGAAGTTCCGTTCTGACACTTTTGCTGTCGGGCTGAATGGCTGGAGGGAGTATTGGTTCGTGCTTGGGCGGCGGCGCCGGGCTTGGCCTTTGTTGCTGGTAGCGGTTGCCTCGACCCGCTGCTGCTGGCAGCACCACCGTTGCCAAAGGCCCTGACGGGCTCGGGTACGGTTGTAGCCTTCTTGGTCGCCTTTGTAGGACGTGCTTGATTCTGAGGTGCTGGCGCAGCCGGAAGCAAGGCAGGCTCAGGGGGTAAAATTGATGGCGTGGAATTGGGAGCCTCCTCGAGCCACTCAAATGAATTGTTTCTAGTGAAGCGTACCTCGGTGGCAACGGATTTATACCCACCCTCTTCATCGACCGGACCAAGTGAAAACGTGTTTTCCCCTGTCCGGTCAACCGTCGGTGCAATGCGAATGGGAGCTGTTCTGAATGCTTCTAGCATCATGTCGAACAGTTGCCTTACCGGCGGACGCTGTTTCTCGACAGTGAAAAAGTCGATAGACTGGTGCATCTTCCGGATGCCGCGAATGAAAAGCACCCCACAAGACATGGATGAGGGAGCCTGAGGATCACGGTGCCATTTGTGAAAATCGGGATTGGGGACCAAGGTGAGAATGATCTCTTCTGTGTCAGGCTCTTCGTCCTCCCCGCCGTTTCCGTCTTGCATAGCTGTGTCGCCGTCCTGGTCCTGGTCGGTCTCATTATATCGTCCAGAGGTAGATTTAGTTGTAGACTGCGTGACGAGACAAGCTGGCGGAGTGTCGATCCTCTTGTACGATACCCAGAGCGCGTACTTGTCAAGGGACCGTATCTCGTCCTGTGGAAAAATGATGTCCCCTGTCTTGTCAGATTCCGTGCAAGACTGATGGCCCTCCTCTGTGAAAAGGAATAGCTCCAGCTCGGAGAGAATTTCAGCCTTAAAGGTAGCGAACCACTTCACCGCTTCAGCACTGGACACGGCCTTGCTGGCGTCCATGTCAGATAGCGTAGCTAGTCCAATTTGACGCTGGTTTATGTAAGCCCGCTTCTTACGCGCCTGGCCCTGGGCTTTTGAATCGACGAGTATGTGGTTATTCTCACGCCTCTCGATACGTCTTTGCTCCTCGCGAGCGGCCTTGACCTGTTTCCATTCCTCTAGGGCCTCTTTCGTAACCTTTGCTATGTCGGCGGACTCCTAAACGCAGGTCAGTCTTGTTAACTCGCAGACCCATATTTGGAATGCTAAAAGTAGGGTGAGGGCTGAGACAGCAAGAAACAAGTGACATACCCACGTCGGCAACCAGTCAACCTCGTACTGAATATTGCCCTGGTCATCTTCTTTCTCGTCCAGAATTCCCCTCATCGTGTACCAATTAGTGATGACGATATCATGATTCGGATCATTTTTCTTGTTCGAGGACGCCTTTTCCTTTCTGACGGGTGCTGTCTTTTTGACCTTCTGGGCGGTGTAGTTCCTCTTCGGTGCCACTGCAACTTGAGCCCTTCCTGCTCCTGGGTTTCCAGACTTGGCGTTGATCGCGGTGGGCGCCTTGCTAGTCCGTTTGGGAGACCGAGGTGACACTTCCCCTTCAGAGGCCTCTGAGTCATTTGGGTCATACTCGCCATCATCCCCTTCCCTGTCTTCTTCGGGGACCATTGCAGGTGCGGGTGGTGGTTTCGCCTTGGAAATTTGGCTGAGTCGCTTCCCTTCTCCTTTTGGTGCCATGGTGATCTGCTGGGACCACTGCAGGGTTTGAAGTGACAGTGAGTGCTGATGGGTACAGGTTTTAATCGGCTGCTGATTATTTCGTTTGGCCACGGCGATGATGCACGGTGGAAAAGAGCACCCGAACTAGCAGTGGTCAGGGTAGAGTTATATAGCAACGTTGCTGTGTTTCTAGCATTTCGTAGCGAGGGTGCCTGTGGCCTTTGTCAGTGCTTGCTGGGTTGATAATGTTGACTCACCCGCTAGATTAGTCGAGTCGAATCCAGTGGTGACGAATCCTTCCAGCCTCGCTTTGTTATTGCCAAGTTTATGGCTCCAAACAACAAACATGATCGTGACGCGGTGTGCAACGGAGCTTTGCCATGTCACCCAGCCGGACGACCTGCATAAGAGCCTGAGGGCTGGTGACGGTTCATGCTGGTTCTGCACTGGGACGTAAAGGACTCCTCGTTTGTTATCATATTGGTAAAGATGACGCCTGAGCCTACAGAATCTCGCTCAAATAGAAGGACAAAAGTAAAGTCAGCCGTGGAATCTTGACACAATTCCAACGCAGACTCCTGCACAAAATACAAAATGGTCTCGTAGGGCCTAGTGTGTTTTCCCTCCTTCATTGAGAATGAGGGATTTGTTTCCAAGTAGCAGTAATAAACAGTTGCAAGCAATATCCATTCGTCATACGCCGGCTTTTGACATCGGTTCCATACTCCTAAGCCTCCATTTCGCTCAAACGGCAGGTTCGCAGGCTCGAGATATCACCACGCACCTTCGCTCTTCGCTCACCAGCTGAATCACCAAAAGTTGATTGCTGCTCTCCGTTTCGGTGCTCTTCATGCCACATAGCCAAATCGCACAGACTGATGTGGTCCCTCCTCGCAACTGGCGCGGGCGCTTCTAGTTCAGGCGTCTCCATGCCCGTCGAGCTACTGTTGTTGGTGGTGGGTATCGTCCTCTGGGAACTCTTTTGACCCCTTCTGTACGTTATCCAAAACGTGGGCCCCATTATCAGGAGGGTCAAGATGATGGATAAGATCACGATACCGACAACGCCGCCTGCCCCAAGTGCATCGCCGTCTCTGTCTCCAGACTGACTCATTGCTGCAAGTGGGAGTACGACAATTGCTACAATTGAATAGCGCCTTTAATTAGCCCGTCATCATCTAATGCAACTGTGTGGATGCGTGAGTATACCTGAGAGCTTAGAGGAAATGAGGGCTTTTCAGATCAGCCAGAACGCCACGCAGTAAAGCGAAAGATGGAGGAAATATGCCGAGAAACAAATGAGGAAGAGAGCAACCTTTCCGTGGTTTTCAACAAAAGACAGGCTACGAACTTAAAAAAAAAAAAAAAAGAAGGCAAAAGGAGTGAAACACGGTTGAAGGTTGTATCACCTTTGTGGTTGGTCAACCAATTGAAGACCCATCTCCTTAACCAAAGAATCTACTCAGAGCCCGGCCACGAGATGCAGGCACAAACGTCTCACGATACGTTGCCAGTGCACCGAAATTTATAGACAATAATCAGGTTTCTAGAAACACGTAGTCGACTGTGCGGGTATCCGTATGCCACCAAACTTGTGTTCAACAAAAGCAGATGACCGCATACGCAGACCAACATACATACCTTAGCAAGACTCAGACCTGAGAATCCACCCACCCAAACACGGCATCTACACACTTTCTCAAGAAGTCCTCTACCCCGACCTTATCATGCCAGGCACTGTTATAAGCCGCACTTATTTCCAACTGACTCCGAAACGTCCCAAGGAATAAACCCAAGCCTGTACCCAGTTCTTCGCCCGTTACCCACGGGTTATACGCCTTCAATACCACTTTCCCATCCTGGGACACCCTGTCTGGGGTGATGATCTTGTCAATCAAACCCATACTCGAGAGAGAAACTGATGGCTTGGGATTCGGCGGTGGCGGGGGAAGGGTGTCCTCTTCCAACTCGCCTGATTCGTTCATGACGATTGTAGGCGGCAGGATGTCTGGGGTCGCCGTCTTCCAGATATACGGCACGAGGGCGTAGTGTTCCTTGTCGTCGCGGACAGAGAGGTAATAATCGCGCATTTGGATGAGGATCTGAGCAAATAGCCTGTTTTTCTCGCTTTCTTGGACAGTGATGGGCATGTCGACTGTTAGGCTTCCACTAGAGATGGAATGGTAGATGGCTGCTGGGTGGGCCTTGGGGTTGTTGTATGGCGGCTTGCATACCTGACGCTCGTTGCAAAGGATGTAATTGGTATATCTCGCTGTTTTTGCGTTTTGGTTGGGCAGCCCACATGAGTGCAGATAAACGTCTCGGAGGACCAAAGCTATGGCGGCATGGAAGGCATGGGTGGGCGTGACTCCGAGTGGTTTGACTGCTGCTAAGAGCGCTGTTGTTTGGGCAGGTGACAGTGCCACGGACACTCGCTGGTGAGCCTGGGGCAGAACCGGCCCGGACCTGAAGGGTACAATTAGATGTTCAATCGTGTCACCGGCGTCAGACACAGCGGACTTTTGTTTCTGTGACTCTATGTAATCCAGCCGTGCCAGTTGTTCCGGCGTTGGAGTAGGAGGGACGTTGGCTGCGACCCGGAAAGGCGGACTCAGGCGCGCGGTCTCATTGCCATCCAACAGGCGCGCGACTGACTTGTTCCCGGTTAGACTGTCAAAGAGGTGGGAGAGGAGGTTGTCAAAGAGAGACAAGGTGCCAATCCCGTCGATGATATCGTGAGGGCAACGAAAGACTAGGTCCCGTCGGATGGTGCCAGAGTTGTTGCCGCCAACTTCAACGCTGGAAGGAGGCTTCAGTACAAAGAGCGTCGCGATCTTGGGTGCTGGTGGGTCTGAATTCGCCCACTCTGCTCCGGTTTGACCATTACCGATAAAATTCAAGGTATTGTCAACCCATGCCTCCTGGGCTATTCCGTCGGTAACTGTCTCGTACTTCTTTTGCCATTTGCCTAGGTCATAATGATAGGACACACGTGACGCAATGGTTGGATTTTGGTTTCGTAGCGAAAGCCACGCAGTCCGGAGGGATTGGTCAAGACGTGTAGCAGCCGCCTTGGGAGACTCGTTGGCTTGTGTTGCGATTGTCAATGAGAGGTGCCCAGTAATGGCAAAGTGCATTTTCCCTGTTCCGGAGGAATACCGCATCAGAGATGTATAAACTTGCTCCGCTTCGTCAATGTCTCGTATCCAGACCCCTGGAGTGGGCTCATGCCAGGCATATCTGTCGTAAATGGCTGTCATGCTTGTTATGATATCAAGGCTAAAGCGTGTGATATGATGAGCGAGAATCTGAGAATGTGTTTGCTCCCATGGGCTCAGGTTGTTAATTCCGCCCCATCAGTCTTTATACATATTAGGTCATATCCAAGCTACACAACGACGACCCGGAAAGCCGGCAAAGTCCACTTGGTCTATGAATGAGCATCCGAAGTTTAGCCATTTCCGGGACGCCGACCCGGATCCTGGTTTCACGAGCACCGATCAGTGCCAAGAATACCCCTACTTTTTGCTCCATGACAGCTCTCGTAAAGCGTCTTTATCCCTTGTACGTAGGTAGATAATGGGCTGGACTTTATTCCATGTTTCTGTCTGACTATGAAGTGTAGACCCCGGTATATAAGTAATGGTACAAGCCTTCCTAAGTTGGTTGCTAGGCGACGATGATAAATTAACGTTTACTTACAGTGGACCGTACTTGAATCCATTACTTTATCTCACAACCATTCCTTAGTTCCCACACGTATATAATCCTGCTACGATGGACGTTATGTTGTTAGATAATATCTCTAATAATCCGCGACCAGTTATATCCAGTACTTCCTTGTACTACTATTCCACCATCACTATATCGTTGTTCCTTTCTCTCCACGAGATACCTTCTCCTTCTCTTCCCTCCAAGCACGACCCCATCTAATCTGAACCACCAAGCCCAAGATGGCCACCCCCTGAATCCCAACAAAGACGGTAAACGCCCAGCCAGCTCCAATCTTTCCAATCAACGGCCCCACAAACGACGCACCGCCCGCAGCCAAGAGACATCTCACAAGATTAAGTGAAGCCCCC
Source organism: Rhypophila decipiens (assembly GCA_033297075.1). NCBI lineage: Eukaryota > Fungi > Ascomycota > Sordariomycetes > Sordariales > Naviculisporaceae > Rhypophila > Rhypophila decipiens. Next base: position 226,376 of record MU858084.1, on the reverse strand, counting down.
GCAGCAGCAGATTTATCATGAAACATGTCCACCAGGTAGGTCGTTGCGATGGAGAGAGTCGAAACGGCCGTCCAGCCTGTGATGAATGTTGATAGTATCGGTATGGAGATGTGGACCTTTTCTGAATATGCGAGCGACCAGCCGAACAGGAGGATTGAGACGCATTGGATCAGGGAGAGGAGAGGGAGGCGGGGGAGGCGAGCCTTTTCGAGGGGAAAGGTTTTGGTCTTGGTTGTACTTGGCGAGTCTTGCTTGGAAAGACTTCGTTTTTCGTTGACAGCTTCAGCTTGGTCGGGTTGTTTGGATGTAGATACGCTCAAGGCGGCGTTCATGTTGTGGATTCGGCTGGGGGCTGCCGCGACTGAATCGGTATTGCCGTCACTTGGCCCCTTTTCGTCCGTGGTCGTGTCATTGCTATCAGTAGCAGTCTCCATGTCCGAGGACACCACTGCCCGCTCAGCAGCCGATTTTTCCCTCTCAGCATTGAACTGGTCCATCACTCGCTTGTAGTCCATATTCAGAATCTTGCCCGTCACAAGCGTCCCAATGATGGAACCCATGCCGTTGCCAATAAACGTCAGCCCAATCTGTGTATCACTCAAGCCATAGTTGTCCTTGAACAAGGTGGACATGGCCGTGATGGTCATCTGCCAGACAGTATAATACACCGCCGTGTAAACCATCATCGGAGCAGCTTGCTTGCTGAACAAGATCCTGAAGGGGCCCGTAAGATCAACACTCCTTTTCCGGCTCTTAACTTCTGTTTCCCCCGGGGCCCATTGAATCGTGCTCCGTTTCTGGTAAATCCTCAAAGGATACCTCAACATCACACTGTTCGGCACTAAGCTCCCATTGCCGACAACGGACCTCAACGTCTCGGGCAAGACCACCACCAGCACAACCAAAAACACGCCACTATAAATCGCCAAGAACCAAAATATCCATCTCCAACCCAAGCTTCCAGCCAATGCTCCTCCAATCACAGGCGCAACAGCAACAGGGACCAACAGCCCGGCCTGAAAAACACCCATCACACCGCCCCGATCTGCTCTGGTGGTGATATCCCCAATCACGCCGGACCCAATGGCAATGGTGCTCGCGCTGCCGGTGCTCTGGAGACATCGAAGAACCAGTAGCGTAGCATAATCTTTTGCCAGGGCGAGACCGATGCACGCCCCTAGGAACACTATAAACGTAAAGAGATATGCCACGCGGCGACCCTTGACGTCTGATATGGGACCCCACAGGCTTGGTGCAATTCCTTGAAACAAGAGGTAGGATGTTACCGTCAGGTTGATCAAGTCGATGGAGACGTTAAAGTCGGATGCGAGTGTGGGGAGGGCGGGGAAGTAGCTGTTTCCTGCAAAGCCCGAGACTGGGTTATCGAGATTTTGTTAGGCTTGGAGGAGGCATAAAGCTGTGGATCATCATCTTACATGTTGCTGCGATGGAAGATATCACGACGATAATCGCCTTTTGTCTTTTGTCAAAGATGGTGTATGGTTCTGTTTCGGTGTTGTCTGCCGTGACAGGTGGGGGGTCCGATGGTGGCGTCATTGCCGCATCTTCGCGTTGGGAGTGATTTGAGGTGGTTGCCCTTGCCATCAGAGCCGGTCCAAACAAATGATGGTTTTGTATAAGAGTAGGTGAGACACATTCTCATCGTACATTGGGCATAAACAATGGGGCTGTGTTGTGTTTATGGTGCCCTGATAAAAAGCTTCCGAACCATCAGCCGGTTCGGTGCCGGACTTCGGACCTTGGCCGCAGCAGTCGGACGTCGCGTGCATGATATGCTGCAGCAAAACGACTATTACAAGCCGATGACCTTGTCTTTTCCAGCATTGATGTAATGATAAGACGCCTACATCATCCTTCGTGATCAAACCTAGCCGATTCGACGACTTGTTTACCACAATTCTGGAATGGATTGCCGGGAATAACCGGGAGGGAGGCTTATACCCGGTGCAGCAGAGACCGCCCTGACCGCCAACAGATTCATCGTGAGAAAGAAACCGGTAACGGAGGGCAGGGGTGTCAGGGATCCTTGCTTGTCATGTTTAAATCGAGGAAGGCGCCTGCAGGGAATGGGGATGCCTGCGGTGTCTTGCCATGGTTGACCAAGGGCTCGATATGATGACATTATCATGGACAGGACAAGTTGTTTATCTGTAATGACCAATATCGCGTTTGATTGATCAATTTTGAATGAGAGGAACAAAACGTTTTATACAAATTCTTACCATGTTGACATGAAAAGGGGCTGTCGCCCCAGCAACCATATAAGCCAAGACCAGGCCTGCCTAAGACAACTGGAAGCAAGCTCAGAAATTTTCAAACCCATAAATCGGCTTGAAGCGGTAAAAGGGATCTGCCATGCCCATGTTACCCTTTTCGGGTTCATTGCCAAAAAGCGGCCGTCCAAAGCGCAACTGCCACCCGTTCAGCTGGTTAAACGTGTAGGCCCGGTCGTTTGGATGGCGGTTCCACGTCTGCCAGGTGTGTATGTCTGCTGCACTTGGCTGCTCAAAGTTGACACCATCCATGTCCCCCGCGTACCACCACTGTGCCAACTTTCTATTCCCCCAGTCCAGCGCGCTCGGCTCGTTGACAAGCGTCTTGCCCCACATGCCCATGATGTTCTGCTGTGAGGGCGTGTGAATCGGACCCTGCGACGCCAGGACCGGAGTGTCGTGGACCGGCGGCGGCCGGATACGGCTGATGGTTTCAGGGCTGAAAAAGTTGAATTTTGCGTTGCGAAAGGGCGGCACCCGGTTTGCCACCACGGGGTCCTGCCGGTCATAAGGCAGTAGCGGCGGCAGGTTCGAAAGTCCCCACCAGCTGTGAGGCATTCGAGTGATGTGCTGCCGCGCTAGCCTGAAATTGCCGCGCAGCATGTTCTCGGACGGCGGGATGACCACGGACGTGTCCCCTGGGGCTGTCGGAACATGGTTGGCGGGTGGGTAGGCCGGCCTCGGTGTTACGGGAGGAGGGAGGGCAGGGGCCGCGACGGGTGATCCTTTAGGGTCTTGGGTTGGGAAGTAGCCGTATCGGCGGAAGAGGGTGTCGTCTTCTATCGCAGCGTCGAAATGAATCCAATCCGACGTGACGAGCCAGATTTGCTCTTGGCCCGGATTGGCTTCCCCGTAGGCACGAACAAAGTAGGGGGTGCCCCCCGGGGACTGCGGCGTGATTGATCCGTGAAATCCGGGCAGGTGTTCCGATTTATATGGACGGTAGTTGTTGTAGAGTGTCTGCTTCCTGGCGGCTTTGCTGTTGGCGGCATAGGTGACGCCCTGCTGGCGAGGGTCGTGGAAGATGGGACGGACGTAAAACACAATGACTTGAGTGCAGAAGTGGTCGGCAATGACGTGGAGGATCCTGTCGTTGAAAAGTCTCCGAGTCCGGCTGGGAGTTCCACCACGTTGGGTACGATGGTCGACCCTGGGCCACCGACGCGTGCAGACTGCGAATCAGGCTCAACTCGCCAAACTCGTCGTCACGGACGATGGAAGCCTGTTGCAGCTTCCGGTAGTCCTTGAACCGGATGGCGCTTTGATCCTTGATGGTCTGCATGAACCACGTGTAGATGCGGCCCTTGATCACAAACCCCCGTTGCGGCCACCGGTTGGTGGCCACTGTGCCACCAGTCAGCCCGTGACGAAGAAAGTCGCCCCTCCACCAGGCAACTGCGTCCCAGAGCGAGTTGGCTGTATACGAAATAGGTACGCCCTGGAAGAAACGGTATCCAGCCTCGGCTACATCCCCCGCCCCGGAGCCTGTACTTGTCGTTTCAATGGCGCAGAAGCCCTGGAACCTCTGGTAACTGTCGAAGGCGGCATTCTGCGTGATCATACGGGCATGCATCTCATCCAAAACCGGTATACGCGGCTGGTTCCCCGTGACCGGGTCAACGAAGGTAGCGATACTGGACCCATCGGCTTTCACTTGATTATTGCCCACAGGGTCAGGGAGTGCATTGTATATACTGATTCTTTGCGCCTGCCCTGCCATCCAGATGAGCCCCCGCGAGTCGGTCGTTTTTCCGGTATATCGAACTCCAATCCCCTCCAGTGCATCGAGAATGAAGGCTCTTACCGTGTGGCCCTGCACTGTACCATCGTTATCGACGAGAAAGTTCCAAAGCTCCATAAGCTGACGGTGGAGGGCCCATTGATCCGTCGGTCTCTGTCCCTGCTTGTATCCAAGGGTCTTCCATGCGCGGATCGCCGAGCCATAGCACGGCTTCTTCCAAGTTTTGGCCATGATCGCCTCCTTAATCTCTTGCGCCGTTTTCCCCCGCCATCCCGGAGGCCCATTGTTGTTCGAGATGTTCATTGGGTTCGCAGGGTTCCCAGGCTTCCCAGGCTTCCGGGGATTTGGGGCGTTCGGAGCGCTGATCGTTCAGCTTTGACTGTGTACTTTGCTGCGGATTGGGAATCGGGCAACAAATTGGTCGCCCAAAGAGCTATAGACGAACGGGCGATCAAATCGAGGGCGATCAAATCGATTCGGAGAGCAAATCAGGGGCTTAAAGCAGCTAGATGAGCTTTTTGCCATCCAAGAATACAGCCTCCAAAGCATCAATAATTCATTGTACTGCCCAGGCCTTTCACATCCGCATTTGTCTTTCGCCCGATGTGATCGCTGCCTAGTTGTCTTGATATCATGTGTGTGTACTGTATACTACTCTTTACGTACACTGTCCGGATACGGGTGTGCTGGTGCGGTAACAATGGTCTTTATTGTCAGCGTCTTTTTGTTGCTACGGGTCGACTTCCATGTCGTGGGCCGTGGCCGCTTTGTTCTACCAGAGACGAATGCATCACTAGCCAAACTTTGGAGCGGTTCATGTTCGAATAGCTTTCAACCTCATGTCAACTGTACTGGAACCCCAAACATCACGACTTGACCACTAGCCTTGTAGTCTGTTAATCCGTCGTTGCAGCAAGCTGCATCTATTACGAACCGCCTTGCTTTCCTGAACAGCTCAAAGTCAGCAATTCTTGGTAATCTGGCAAGGATTGTTTCCTTTGACTTGGCCATCTCATTGTGCAGCCGGCAACTGCCAGAGCTCACCGTCTCATGAGCTGCAATCTGAACAGGATATGGAAAGCACAACACCAAGGGTCAAGATTTGACCAGCCTTCACAATCTAGGATGATTTATTAAGGATATGCGTCATGTATTTTGTCGACGCAAGGTCGAAATAACCTAATGAACAAAAGAAAAAGGGTAAGATAAGACAAGAGCCGATGGGCAAAAAGACAAAGAAAAAAGAGTAATAAAGGAGAGAGGTAAGAAAACAAGACCAGATAGCAGATATCCACTTCGCAGCCATATTAATAAAGGGCAGCCCCATGGTCAGAAAATGATGCCAAAAATGAGAAAATGCATACAAAAACGAAACGAGGTAAATGAAAAGAAAACAGAAATAGAAGAACAGGAAACCCATCAAGAAATTAACAGGCCGCACCACCGTGCTCAAGTTTTAGATCCATAGCCTCGTAATAAACTCGATAAGCATGAAACCATTCCTTTACAGCTCCCATTGTCGTAGCAGGTGCCGCTAAACCGGGGCAGAATGTTGAGATAATGCCAGCGGGGTGTGAAGTTAAATAAACATGCCTTGCAAACCCAGATAATAGGCATATAGTACATCTCTTAAATGCCTAGTGATGTCGAAAAGGACGCCTATCACAAGATTCCCCTAAGGCATATATTCTGAGGGTTTATGGGCGTGTGAAAATGAGTTATATATGCCTCTGAAAATGAAACGTGAGGCATATATGACATCTCGTAAATGCCTAGGCCAGCCAAAAAATATGCATAGGGTGGGACGTTGCTGGGCATATATTTGGGGTGTTTATACGCGTGTGGAATGCACTATGTAATCGTAGGCATATACCCCATCTGTTAAATACGTGAGCGATCGAAAAGATATGCATAGGATTAGATGTCTCTGAGGCCTGTGCTACAATTGTCCATAGGTGTTTGCAGGTGTGCTCAAGTCCACATCCCTGGACATGGGACAATCCAGCAGTTGCCCTTGTTGAGAATGAACCAGGACGAGGAGTCTAGCAAGTATGAGTGTGCCGCGTTATCGATACTAGTGGCGCCTTTGGCCTCCCCGGGGGTTGTAGTCCTGTGTGCCGCGACCTTGTGTGCCGGAGCCCGGTGTGCCATAAGTCGGTGTGCCATATCCCAGTGTGCCCTGGGGGTTGTAGCTTTGTGTACCATATGCCTGTGAGGTCTGACCTTGTTGGGCGTTATATTGCTGGCCGCTGTATTGCTGGCCGTAGTTTGCAGATTGAAAGTCTGTGTAGCTCTGTCCAGCGGGGGCTGGAGACGACCAGTTAGTGTAACTGACCTGCCCGTAATTTGTCGTTTGAATTCCTGTGCCCTGGCCCATGGCAGGTGTTTCAAGTACCGGCTGGCCGTATTGCTGGATGTACGGTCCTGGCTGGGTAGCAACGAGGGACGAACCGCTGAATTGGCCATATGAAGGCGCGGGGAATGGCATGCCTGCAGTTTGTGGTTGGAATTGCTCTCCACCCGCAGCCTGTCGCGGAAACTGGATCCCTCCTCCGGCGATTGGAGCAGCACCCTGAGCAGGGCGTTCGCTCTTGGTCGATTTGACACAGGAATGGATAAACGCCAGGGTCTTTGCTAGTCTTGGGTTGTAACTGGCATCGTAGATCTCATTGGGTCTGATTTCCTGGACATCTTGAAGAGTAGGTAGCCAAGAGAACTCTTCAGCGTGGGGATTAGACTCCATGACAGATGCCACAGATTGGATTGGAATTCCATTCCAGTCTCCCCCCTTGAGAAGCATCTGAACAGCTCTGTAGTTCATCATCTCTCCCATCAGAAGCGGCGACATATGAAGTTACATGACTCTTCCGGCCAGAGCGTGGAGCCTTTTCTGCCATTCGCCAGCCTCTCCCTTTGGAATCCCGGACTTTTCCATTTTCTGCAGTTTCCCCTTTAGGTCTTCGGCTTCCTGCTCGTACTCTTTTCCTTTTGTCCTGGTCCGCTGTTGCCCCAGAAAGATTGGCGCGAGGATAATGAGTCTGATGTATCCTGCATCGGTGGGTAGTTTATTGTCACTGATATAGCGAAGCTGGCGCTCGGTAGACTCGGCGGACGCTTGTCCGGTCATCATCTGGACTGCTCTGACGAGGTTGGTAGCAATACGGAAACACTTTGCTTGGAGTTTCCTCGGATCCTTCTCTTTATTCAGTTCTGCTAGATCTTTCTCAACCAAATGATCGGGCCTTGGGCGTTTGTTGTTGTCCGCCTCATACCAGCGCTCCTCCTGACAGTATTGCTGCAAGATTTTTTTGAATCGGTCGACGGTCCTTGTGAATAGGTTGGTCATTATAGTATCCCACCGAAATATTCGCCCTCATTGCTAGCTCGGCCACGGTCTTTGGCCGTTGCGAGATTCTGCGTCGGTGATCTGTTAGAATGGAAGCCACTTCATGGTCAGTAAGACATACCGTGCTCTTGGCATATTCGGTTTGTTTGGCCGCGGTCCTAGAACTAACAGAAGGGGTCGTGGGTGATTGGTGTCGATGTAATCCCCAATTCCGGCGAGTTGGTACTTGGATATGGATACAAGTGGATGGCTGTACTAGAAACCAAAGGAGAAAAGAACTAGGAGACGGTTTCGTTCACGGATGGGTATTTATAGAGAGAGACTCTGAGCCTCAGTGAGGTTCAAATTGATACATATTTTCTGCTTCTTGCTTCTGTGAAACACTTTATGGCCTATAACTGGAGTGGCAGACCGAACCTTCTACCCAACAGTGCGTCTTGGAGTCAATATCTTCACTTTGATGACAGGCCCCGGGAGCTCAAGTTGACAAAGACCCAACACGAGCTGCTGGATGAGCAAGCAGGGTGGAAATTTTGCAACTACGATGACAATCCTGTTGGGGAATGTGTCAAATTTGGTTAGTCCGAGGTTATCCATTCTGCTTCCCATCATGGCTGCTTGCCGAGCGAGATCCTGTCGCCTCTGCTGAGCTGGCGGCGGTGAGATGAACAGCTTTGGGTGACCGACACTCTGCGTATATCGAGTGTGTTATTTGCATTGTGCATCATGTTGAAAGAGGGAGCGGGGCGGGCGGTAACAAAAGCAGAGCGATAATCTGATCTATGTAATTTCCAACCGGATATTCCACACCGAGAATACGATGGGTCGCCAGACACTTGGCATGCTCGTGTTGGCCTACTGCCTCAATTAGAGTCAAGAAAATGGGATGAGGACTTGAACATTAACGCTATTAAAAGAAATTAAGCCTTGTATACTTCTCTCTCACATCTCTCACATCTATGAGAACCATTCTACAGCTACTACTTAATAGGGCCACACCTCCTAGACCCTTGCAACACGCCCTTGTATCTTTAATCGCGTACGTTTGCCCTTGCCTGAATATCGATGGGTAGCATCTTACAGTACATACCATAAGAAGGCTAATGGATTCATTCATTACCCATATTTGATCACCCTACCATCTCAACTAGGAGCCAACCGTAATATGAAACCGGAAAGTAACCATTTCAACACTTGTAGGCTCTGATCCATACCAGCACCGCCAACTCAGGATCTCAAGTTGTATCCAGTGCAATGACTCGATGTCTCCTGCGCCATGGCAAAGTCATAACTGCTTCAGACTACCCAGTCCTACTCACAGCCAGTGCTAACCGACAAGCCCAGTTATCCATAGAACACTCGCAGTCTCCCAGTGTACTCCTATCAAGTATCTCACTAACATCAACTACATACTGCTACAGCATGACGATATGACAAACTGACCGATGTCCGATGTGTTCCTCGACACTGCAACACGATAATTTGCATCCCATAGGTAGCAATGGGCCCTGCGAGACCACCGGACCTGGAGACCAGAGCAAATTGACATCCATCTGGGGAACGTATCGAGGGGGACACAAAGGAAAGTGGTCGACAAACAACAGCTGTGGCCGATTGTTGTGCCTGACATGGGTCTTTATTCCTGTATATGCCACAGCCTTTCGAGGGCTCAGGTTCAGGGCAGCGATGAGGTGACCCGGGCCGCGAAGTCAGGGGTGGTTCAGTTGACAGTTGACAACGACCCCGTTATTCCCTCCCTGGGTCGGGTCCCGGGCAGCTTGGTTCACATTTGCCATTTGCAAAGAGGTCTTGCCGGCGACATCAACACAAACAAGTACACCCACGCAATAAATGATAGATGAACGGACAAGATGTAGGACTGATGGGTTGTAAGTATTTTAGCAATCTAGTACTTGACCAACGGGTATTCCCAATTCAGCCCGCCCATGCTCGCCGTTGTTCCATTCCAGGTTTCAACCTTTGACCTTGACTTTGCAGATGCGGATTTAGAGACTGCCGGAGGCATTGAAGTCGCGGAGGGCCTCGGCGACACGAGCCTTCATTGTCTATTCCCAAGATAGGTTAGCCCATTTTTACCGAGACAAGAAATTATAATCAAGAGAAAGAGAAAAAGGGGAGGGGCTTTCTACTCACCTTTTCCGACTCCCTCACCCACACTCTGGGATCGTACTTCTCTGCAATATGGGTTAGATATGACTTTGGATCCCACAAACGACCGGCGTGGGGCGGCGAAGGGTCACCAGCCCGACCCCTGCGCTCGTCAATGAATGCAAGGGGAGGGGAACTCACTCTTGTTGGGCTTGTTAGCGCCTTCGGGGTTGCCAACTTGCGTCTTCAGGTACTCGATATTGGTGGTGATGTAGTCACGAACACCGCAGAGATACGCCCACTGCAAGTCCGTGTCCACATTGACCTTGACTACACCGTTGGAGATGCTGTGGTGAGATATTCTTGTCAGTTTTCTCAAACTTCACATCACGTAGACAAGGGGAAAAGAAGGGGTGTGACTGACGCTTCACGGTATTCTTCCTTGCTGCTTCCGCTGCCACCGTGGCTGTTCGTTGGACGTTAGCTGGGAAGCCGAAAACAAATATCGTGTTGCCCAAGACGTACAAGACGAAGAAGACCGGCTTGGGATCCTTGCCACCGAGCTGCTCGGAGACGTATTTCTGGTGCTTGCCAAGGAGCTGTATCGCAGCGTTAGTACCTTCATGACGTTGAAACCGAAATAGGACGGGGTCACTTGCCTCAGGATGCAGCTTGACGTTTCCGGGAGCGTAAACACCATGGACGTTGCCGAATCCGGCGGCGATGCTGAAGTAGGGAGAGATGGGGCGGAAAGCTTGCTCGCTGCGAGAAGTTAGCGATCTGATGTCCTTTCCGGGGATTAAATGTGACCGACATTCTCCAGATGTCCTCGGGCTGGGTGTACAAGGCGGCGTTGTCGACGTTCTCGTTGTTGACACCGTCCTGGTTGTTGTCAGCTAATATGCTCGCAGAGAAGCCGCAAAAGGTTCCAGATCGAGGTTCTCCGAAAGAAGCACGATGTCGAGGCAGCATGGCCACGTACCTCCTCTCCACCAGTAATTCCGATCTCTGTGTATCATATTAGCTCTGGACCACGTCAAGAGACACGTTGACTCCCACTCACCCATTTCAAGCCATTGCTTCATGGGAGCGGCCCGTTTCAAATACTTGACGCAGGTCTCGATGTTCTCGTCGACTGTCTCCTCGCTGAGATCGATCATGTGGGAGCTGAAAAGGGGGACACCTGTTATCTCGTCAGGGGGGCTATCCGTGACAAACGGTGTGGGGCAGCAGGAATCTACCATTGGCCTTGAAGAACTTCTCGTCTTCGTCGAGCATGCCATCGAGCCAAGGGAGCAGCCTGCAAGGTAAGGAAGATATCAGTGACATGCGCCAGTGACGGGATGCTGCGGATCGCGGATGGGCCCCTACTTCTTAGCACAGTGGTCCGTGTGCAAAACGACGGGCACGCCATAGATGGGTGCGATCGAGCGGATATAGTGAGCTGCGGCAATGCTTCCGGCAACAGAGGCCTCACGACGCTCAGCGCTGTCCTTGATGCCCTTGCCAGCGAAATAGGCCGCTCCGCCTTGGCTCGTCTGAAGGATGATCGGGGCCTTCTCGTCGCGTGCAGCCTCGAGGGCGGCGACTACTGTCGAAGACGATGTGACATTGCAAGCCGGAATGGCGAATTTCTTCTCGCGGGCGTAGGTAAAGAGCTTCAAGACGTCGTCGCCGTAGATGACTCCCACCGGGAGGTTGAGCTCCTGTCAAAGATAAAGGTCAGCAAAAGCCAGGGTGTCAATTTCTTGGAGGTTATGCGCCGAATAGATTACTTACATCGAGGATGCCCATGTTGGTGGTGATGGAGTCGTTAACGGGGTAGAGCAAGTGGTACTGGAGGTTTGAAGAATGCCCGTCAGAAAGTCGGGAAATCGATGTTATAATATAGTATGCGGCGAGGGTATTTGCGCGATGAGGCAATTGAAGATGTGAAGGGAGAAGGAATGATTTTATTGATGAGGGACTTTTTGTTGAGGATTTTGTCTTGGACGTGATTGAGTGTGGTTCGACCACAGAGCCGCAGGAGCTTAGCTTAGCGCTCTCGGGAGCTTGCAGTGGCCCAGGCGGTCTGACAGAAGCCAAGGGAGCCGCCAAGACATCTTTCAGGAAAGAGCGGCGGGGTAACTTACATCACCGTTTACCTAAGGCGAGTCGAGCAGCGGAGCACCGATGTTCAAAAGTCGTTCGAATTGTCAATTTCGGATCCCCGAAGGTAGGAGTAGTTGGTAGTTCTAGGAGTCCAGTTGCTTTATCTTGTGTTTTATCCTGTGAAGGAATATTCTAGCAACAGTTCCGCTCATCGTTCTGGGTCCCGAGCAACTCATCTGCCGAGACTTTCCATTGTTAAACATTCGATCTCCTGTTACGCAACAGACGGAATTTACGGAAACATACGGGCTCGGCAATTTTTAGCACTGACGAGTACTGGACGGAACCCGACGGTGTCGACTGTATCACGGGACCACACTCGCTGTTCAAGATTTCAAGTTGAGACCTGCCCGGACAACTGATGTCTGAATGACCTCGGCCCGACCCGGCACATCAGCGACTGCCCCATCCGGGCAATGACAACGGAGTTGCGGGACATCCGGAGTTCCACAAGAGGGTGAGGCAGGGGCAATCTTTCTTAGCCCATCCCGATCCAGCTTATCGAGTCTTTTATGACTCGATCTAAATGCAATGTTCTGACTGGCCTCCGAAGTGTTAAGTCTTGAAATACTACTAGTTTGGCGATTCTCCTGTGATAGTGCGAGCCTGCCAGTGACGACATCCCCCACCCTCGTCCGTGGGGTTCATGACCCCGCCAATTTAGGGCTGTTGATGGAGCGACATCGGCAAGGCCGGGGAGCTACACATTACCCCTCACCCCGCGTCCAGTTGAAAATTCCGATGGGGCGGGGTATGGCACCGACAGCTGTCGCAGCGGATCATGCCCAGCTGGCAGGCAAGCAGTCGAGGGTTAGGGTGAACGGCATTTGGATTACATAATCTTCTTCTCGATTATCCTAAAAGTCCACCAACACCTCCCTCCTCTTCACTCGAATTTTCGCCTTCAAGGGTTGGATTACGTTCCACACCAGCCAAGAGCTGGGGGGCCTCTCCTCGCGCTCCCTGAGCTGGATATCATAATGCACAAGCAACCAGGCAAGCATCGTCTTTAGCTCGACTGAAGCGAAGAACCTGCCCTGACAAGCATACTTCCCATGGCCAAACGCCAAGTATTCGGAACTGGTCTGCACGAACCCTTGCCCCGATCCGACAAAGCGAAATGGCTTAAACAGCTCAGCCCCTTTATAAATCTTTTCATCATGCATGACATTGTACGCCGGAACGACGACTACCGCGCCTTTCGGGATTACGACATCTCCCGAGCTCGGCGTCTTGATTCCCTCCTCGGCCATGACTACTCTAGGCAAGGCAGCAGGCTGGAACGAGTTCAGCCGTGCAGACTCCCTCAGCGTACTGTCCAGCTTGACCAGCCGTCCAATCGTCCTCTTGTTCCACCCCCCATTCTCCCTCAAGGCCGTCTCAACCTCCTCCCTCAGCTGATCCAGATAGTCCTGTTTCGAGTGAGCCAGGTCAAGCAAGACCTGGGTCAGCACGTAGTCCGAGGTATGGATGGAGGCAAAGTTCATGATCAAGATGCGGTCGGCGATGGTGGTGCTCTTCCACATCAAAGGATCGCCGCTGGCTTTGGCGCTCTTGAGACACCACTGGATGGCATCATTCGGCTCTGGCTCGAGGCTGGAGACCTTTTTCTCCGTGACGCTGTCGCTGTCGGCCCCCATTCCGTCCCAGGCCTTGACTCTTTTGGTGATTTCGGGCTCCAGCAACTTCTCAAACTGCCTCGCCCGCCGCCTGACAGGGATGGTGAGTAACCAGCCCACGAGCGGGACAATCGGGTCCCATAGGCAGCGAATAGCAGCACTGACAACAGGCACGTCAACGCTGTATTGCATGCCCACTTTTATTATTTCTTGGGTTCTGTTCAGCGGACTACCAACAAATATTCTGTTGGAGACCAGAGCCAAGATGCCCGTCATGGTCTTGTACACGCCAACTTCCTTCCATTCACTCGTGCTGGCCTCGTCGCCCCAGTACTTGGATCCAGCAAACTCGAGCTCGTCAACAAGGTCAGGGACGAGGTTGCCGATCTGGGTCGTCATGTAATCCATCACGGTGCGGTTCTGGGCCACGTGTTGGTGAAGATCCATGAGGTCGGGATTGGGACTGGTGAATTGTAGTTGGAGGCGTTGGTCGGTCTGTTTGGCTGGGTCGAGGATCGAACGAGGCTGTTCTTGGATGAACTCAATGTCTGTTGTCGGTAAGAGGATGAGATTGGGGATGCCGAGGAGGGGCAGGATGGCGGGCTTGGTGTTGTAGGGCTTGGTGTTGGCCAGCATCATGGTGGACTTGAAGTTGACTGTGTTGCGGAACTTGGCTCGGAGGTAGGGGAAGAAGCGGTCTGTGGGGCGAGAATTGATGACGGGGAAGGATTTGGGGAGAACCACACGCTCCTTGGTCAGGTAGTGGTGCACGAGGTAGACGGCTGTGATGATGAGGGGGGCGAGGATGCTGGGTCGGCTGAGGTGAGCGAGTATGGCCGACATGGTAATTCTGGATGGTGATGGTTCGCGGTGGTTGGGGAGGCAGCTGGCTGTCGAGCTCAAGGCAAGGTCTTGAAGGTGAGTGAGTGGCAAGGTGACAAGAATACGGGGCTGCTTACTCGAGTTCAATGTTGTGAGCGACCATGTTACCGACCGAGGTCTTCGGGTTGGAAAGTCTCTCGACTTTATACCTTTCATGATCTAATCGGCACCACCTTAGGCCCGAGTCTTCTAGCATGCGCTGGAGCATCGATTACGGTCTTGGCCCACGATACCGGTCACACGTTTTGCATTCCCTACGGAAGAAGTCGCGACCACTGTCGCCTGTATGGCCAAGGCAAGCTATTCTTCTTGGTAATTGTTGCTTTCTGTTGGTCCCCGGCTGTATGACATGAAGCGGCCGAAGACCAAATACGCCGGCTTCAAAGTAGCATCCACGTCCGCCAAAGTACCCACACCCCTGTGATAATGTTGGCCACACATTCGCAGCTCATGCTCCCGGTTCGCTGTCTCTGCATCCGGCCACTGCCCAGAAGATGGAAACCCATGTCCTTTGTCGGGCACTTTTCACCTTTCCCATATGTATGCACCCGAAATCCGTCCAGCGTCTCACACAAGCTATCAGTCTCTTATCCATAATAGTTAGAGGCTGGTCAGTTGTCCAGGAATTTGGAATCAGTACATCCTGTCCAAGTAGGGGTTGCCCATTCACGGCCAAGCCCTGCCCACCCCTTGCAGTACTTTAGGTTTATTCCATTGTGTATATAGGTCTCGACCCTTGTAAATCAGACCCTTATCTGTATCTTCAACTCCTTGGCCGCTCGCCCATACCACTCACACTCTTGACCCGGGCACTTTTCTCGTGTATTCTAAATCCCGCCCGTCGACGTGATACGCACCCTCGAGACCTACACGCATCACGGCCATACATGTAAGTCTGCAGGAGAATAGGCAACCACGTGCATGATAGAAACCCCCACTGTGGACAGACATGACCTAGGTATAACCAGAAGGATCCCACGATATTGGGGCATTTCTGGTCGTCACCTTGCTCGCCGCAATAATGCATTCAAGAGGCTGCATGAGCTCCTCCGAGTGGCTGATGGTTTGAGAGGAGAGTATTTACATAGGTTCCAAAAAGGGTGTCCGGCCCCCGGCGAGCAGGCAAGGTGATACAGTTCTTAGATCAGACGCAGCATCGCCAATCATTTTGCGTCTTCTGACTCTGGAACAGCCTCGGGTTTTGAACTCCATAAATGGCCACCGCACCAGACACGGAAAGACTCACGCACAATCGAGATATCACTGATACAAAGACCGGCCAGAGCACAGAGCAGGTCCTGGAAAGGATCATGATGTGGAACCTATGAGCCTCCCCGGAGAACGAATGACCCGGACTGGAACTTTCATGAAGGTGCCATACAGAGAAGTGGAATTATTAAAGCAACTGACAGACGGAGTTTGATCCTCTCTGATAATTATTGGGACCAATCCATCAAGTCGGTCGTGGATTGGATACGGGCCTTCATGTCTCGCTGCAGGCCCTGCCTTGCCGGTGAGTTGCCTTTCCAGGCCTGGTGGCAAAAGACCCAAACGGCTCTACGCCGAAGAGTCCCATTGTATTGTCAACAGCAGAAGAGGAGTTCCTTACACACATGGAGATTATCAGAATGTGAACACTGGGACTTACTCGAAAGTTTGGAACAAGGTCAATCCAATACATTGCCACCTCAAGCCTCGAGAGCAATAGAATCGAGATGATGATGTTATGGCAATACTAGTACGGATTAGTTCCGCGTCGGACAGCAGGAATACGGCCGCGGAAGTCCCATGTCCATGCCGTGGGCGGCTAATCTCTGACAGTACCACAGTCCACCTACCCAAGCCAAGCCGGCTTATCCCAATTGTACCAGAGCACAATATTTGACACATGGCATAACTTGTCATTTTGCCATTTGTAATTCTAGTGCATTTGAATGACAGGGACTAGATGCAATTCACAGAGACCAACCCCAGTCTCGACCGGTCAGACCTTCAACTTGTTAGACAAGCCGGCGCCCTCACAGCTGAAAAGATGCCTCTCTTGTCGGCCAAAAGCGTCATCATCCGGCCCCTCTCCATTTTGGCAATCCTCAACCCGCGGGTCCAAGGTGCCCATCACCGTCTCGGTTCCAACACTTGCCTCAACCGGTTTCCATCTTCATTGTGTGACTTCCAGTCTCCGGTGCCAATAGACGACGAGACACCATTGCATATTCTCTTAAAGAGCCCCTGGTCATATCCTCCCTATTGTCTTGCCTCCACCAACGCACCCGATGAACAATGGCAACATCTGTCGGAAAAGCTGTGTGTCTACACCTCCACCAGCTTCAACGAGTACTCGGGGATCAGCATTATTGCGCGCCCAGAAACAGCGGCTACCCTGGTCGCGGCCATCTCCAACAGAACGGCATCTCAAAGTGCCCGGCATCATATTGCTGGTCATGCTCACCTGCCCGGTGCCCCCGACAGTCTGCCCTACGTTGTCACAGCCATCCCAGGAAAGGGGATAGGTGTCATTGCTACCAAGCCAATCCCGCAGTTCTCGACAATAATGGTTAGCTTTCCCGCCTTGGTCATTGACGACGAATTATTCCCCGATGACGACGAGCACGAAGTACCTGTGGAGGGACCGAGGTTGTTCACTCGAGCGCTGGGGCAGTTGGCAGATAAGAAGAGAGCTTTGGACTTGGCGAAAAGTCGACATGATGGAAAGATTCATGTTGTGGAAGATGTTGTGCGAACGAACGCCTTTGGCATTTATGCGGTCGACGGACGTGATTTTAAAGGACTGTATCCTGAGATTGCGGTATGTTGGTTCCCTTGTTTATTGCTGGGATGGACATGAGCTGACTTGTCAAGCACAACAGAGACTGAATCATGGATGTGACCCCAAGTACGAGCCCTTGTTTCACTCAAAATCACCATTGTCGGTAGTGGCAAACCAAAGCTGACATGGATCGCAGTGCCTATGGCCGATTTACGAAAGCCGATCTCGCAATGACAGCTGTGGCCACGCGTGATATCGAACCAGGCGAGGAAATCACCATCAGTTGTCAGTTGAATATTATCTTTGTCTGCCGATATATCTCTTATAGCCGCATGTCTGACCAAGATCGTCGAGTTTCAGATATTTCCCTAGGAATGCCCTCAGTCTACCGCCAACAAGCCCTAGCAAACTGGTCCTTCAAATGTACTTGCGCCCTGTGTACCTCGGCCCCTGAAGCTTTGTCAGCCTCGGATTCACGCCGCGAAAAATTAGTCGAACTGCTGCACGAGATGAACCAGCTCGTTCCCGTCTCCTCAAAACCATTGTCTGTCGAACAAATCCAAGCCAACTATGAGAAACTCGTCGTTTACACCAGAGAGTTTGTCGAGATTCTCCAAATCGAAAGACTATTTCCCAAAGTAGGCGAGTACTACCAGCGGTTTATGAAGCTGTACTATGGCTTCGGTGATATTGAATCGGCATATAAATACGCCAGGACAGCGCTCAAGTTTGCCGAGATATTTTCGGACCCTGACGGCGGATTTTGTTGGGGCTTGCGGAGGGACTCGGAGCTTTTGGAGCGCTTGATTGCTGAGCAGGAGGAGTAGTTGATGAGAAAGTAATGTGGGCGTCAAGATGCTGAATCATTCTCAAGTAAATATTTTTGTGTTTGTTTGCTTTCGCTGGCCCACGCGGCAATCATATGCTGAATCATGTTCGAGTATTTTGTTGTTTGGCTCAGGGGGATGAGAAAAGGGGAAGTGGGTCCAGCCATCTGAAATCTTAGTCTGCTAACGGTCTATTGCGACCCCACAACCTACAAGTGTTAGCAGCGTATCTTCAAATGTGCCGAGCGCCCCTGACCAAGATGCTCGATTATGGATTATTTGCTGAGCTGCTCCTCTCATGACCTAAGCGTCGTCATCAGCCAAAATGGGCAGCAACTTGCAGATGCGAACATTCCCACCGTGATGTGAACATGAAACGCGAACGCCGGCCATGCCAATCAGCTCATTGCATTATCAAGCTGGTTGCCTTAGATTGAGCCGCCGGTCCGCCAAGGCGTTGGCAGGTGATGTTCCGACGCGGCAGGTCGTCGTGCAGTCTTGGTTGTGGGATCCGTGTGGTAGTACAACACGGTAATTGGAGCCTACCATCAGCACATGTTGTTCCGAGTTTCTCGGGAGGAGAGGGGGGGATTGCTTTTAGATTGTGTGCGTTATCTGCCACACATCCCCCGTTCGTGGCAGTGAAACCGTGCAGAGGCACCCTAATCCCATTCTCTTTAGAATGGCATGACCTGCAGCTCGTCACCCTCGAGGTTGTTCATCAAGACCATCGTACCATCGGCAAGTGCAATCACCACTAGCTATCGACTTGGCTACCTGACCTTCAACCTGCCAAGATATTTAGTCACTCGCATCATGGCTGAACAGGACCAGGCAAATAGTGGCCACCAACCTATTGCGCCAGTAGAACGAGAAGATCCTGATATGGATGGAGCCGCCAAACACGACAGTGAAAGTGAGGATGAGGACTGGTCGGATGACTCTGTGCCATTCATCGACGAGCGCACGATAGCCCGTGACTCAGACAAAGCCGGCCAGCCGACCACGCAAGGAAAGACACCCAGGAGGCAGTCCTTCCCGGCGTACCCATTCCGTCAGCACCGACGCGACGATCGATTGGGATTGGATGGTCACCCAGGCCCTCTTTCGGCCCCGGGGCCTGTTACAGCTGGTGCGGCTAAAGGAAGCAAGTCAGAGGGCACCAGGTCTCGGCTCTCCGGATCTGATAGACCTCCAACTCGGTCCACGCCCTCGACTTCTGGCTCTTATTACCCAACTTACTTCAATTCGACCCCCCTTCCCTACCTGTATCCATGTTCTACCCTGTTCGGTCCAGCGATGCCTGGTGTCTACCCCCCACCGGTCCAGCAATACTATATCCCAACTTATCCTCCCCCCTATCCGACATATCCCGAACTTGACGCCCAGCTGCCGGGCAAACTGATCCCAGAGTCGAGACCTCCTCCACGTCGTTGTCGGGAGAGCCCGGAGACGCAAAGACACGATGGCGGCCGCCGGCGACATGGACATAGGAGTAGGTCGTCAAATCGGGATAGGGGACATCCTTCGTACAATGTTGAGCCTGATAAGCACCTCGGCACTCCCCATCCTAACAATGTGGTGACCATCCGGGGATCATATGACATCGATCGTCCACAACAGCTTCCAAGCCAGGATATCGGAGCAGCTGCTGTGCTTCAACAAGTCATGAAGAGAGTCGAACGACTGGAACTGACTGTCGCGACTCACCAAACTCTTAATGGTACCCAAAACAGTGGCTATCGTAAAGACAACCAAGGGAGAATGCCAGCACAAGACCATATGGGACATCCTGGACGCCCTCACCTGCCCCCACCGGATTGTGTAGACCAAGGCCAACACAACGCCATTCTTTTGCCGTTCCACAACTCGGAGCTAAAGAGCATTGAAATCGAACCAAATATGAACAACCCGAGGGCACAGTCCTCCAGGAGGGGTTCTAGAAGAGTATCACGGAGTCCGGCCACGGCATCCATGATAACACAAAGTAATACGAACAGAAAGTCCCCAAAGCCTCGCCCACCGTCTCTCTCATCGTCACGTAAAGCAGCCCACTTTGAAGAAGTCTCTGAGGAGGACGACTCTGGACACTATACCTTCAAGTTACCGCCTCCGAGGGCAAGCAAAGATGGACCGCCGTCCACGAGCAAGTTTTCCAAGGAAGAGTACGACTCCGCCGGCGAACCTGTGTCTCTAAGGCTACCGAGGAAACAATCACCACCAAAGGTTCATTCCCGAGGCTCCCCCCTAGGACACTCGAAGAAGCCAAGGGTCGAGCAGCGGCCCTATCCACCGGTCCCCCCAGCAGTGCCGGACGCACCGCCTTCATAGTTGAGCCTCTTTTTCTTCGACGGGTTAACTCGGACTGTACTAAAGTTCTAAACCTCGACTTGGACTATAGGCCCATACATGTAGACACTCTTCGAGGACCACCTATCCGAGCAGTCAATCCAGCTAATAAAATCAGCAAAATACTAGGCCAGCACCCTTTCTAGCCATTTATAAAAGTCTATCCAGTCAAGTATAAGCCAATTAGTATAGTTTAAATTCTGAGTTAGAGGCGAATTGGCATGGTTGGGAAAAAATCCGGACACCGCACAAGATGGGATGAAAACAGGCAGCGACAAACGAGAGGCGGTCGAAGCTCAGGTCTGGATCAAATGCAACATTTCAGATTGAAAGGCAAACGCCTAAAAGAGAGTCGGTTCCGTCCCAAACCCCTTTGGTTCTACCAATCTGTGGCCCCTCTTTCATTTCTTGAGCTTTTGCTCTTCGAAGGTGGATCGGATTCAGGTGTTTTCTTTCTCGAACTTGAGTCCTCTGACTGGACCGCAATACATCTGCTGAGCTGCCGCAAACTCGTCCACTTTAATTATCGATAACCTTCGACGTTCGTCATTCGGTTACTCCAGCGACACGACACACGGAAGGTCTACTTTGCCTAACTGGTCAATCGCCATTTTGGTATCGTATGTCAGCCATCGCGACATTGGCTGTATTTGAGTTACTGATATTTTTGGATTTCTAGAGCACCGCTTTCCAGCCCCGTACCACGAGAAACGACCGCGAAAATGTCCTCGATGCCGGCAGACGGAGAAGCTGCGGCGGCGCCTCAGCAAACGGCCGGCACGAACACCGAGCCCGCCCCCGCCCAACAAAGAATCAGGCTCAAAGTTGCCCACGGCCTCGACAAGAACGACTATAGCCCGGCTTGGATCTAGAATGAGTCCGGGCTGTTCCCGTTGAGCCGCCAGTATCAGACCCACGTTACAGACCACAATGGCCGCAACATCCGGTTGTCATATTCTCGCAACCTGAGCACCATTTACATCTACCCTATGGAGAATACACCTGAAGCCGAGTCTTTTACCCACCCAACCCCAATGTTTTTTCAGCCAACAACGGGATTTTCGGCCCTCACAGTAGGTTTATCTACCAAGTTCTGCTTCTCATTTCCTCGGCTAACAATCCGCGATAGACCAACAACACCGCAAACCCTGTCCTCCATGGGTTTGGCTCAAGCAGCACTCCCACCCCAGCTCCAGGCCGTCCAGATCTACCGGACTTTGACGAGCAAAATGCCGTCGTGCCCGCACCCGCAGCAACCTCCCCCACAAAAAGAAAAATCAATCTCCGTTATGATCATGAGATAGACCAGGCGATCTATAACCCTTCCTGGGTTCAGAAAGAATCCGGCATTTATCCTCTTGGCGACCAGGATAAGCTTGTCGAAGTCGAGACCGGAAACGGGCCAATGACTATTAGCTACCACGCGGCCACTCGCTCAATCTTTCTCTCGACAGTTAGAGAGGACTCAGACTCCTCAAAGTCTGACGAGTTCGTTGTCAGCCCTGCCCCACCTAAACAGTTGGCGGCGGGTTATTCTTTCCAGTCGGACTCTTCGCCATCCAAGAAGAGATCCAGGAACGAGGGTTCCGGCCGGTCCCGTACCCCGAACACAACCCTGCCGGACAAACGGGCCCGCATCGAGACCGATGAAGACGTGATTTTCGATGATCTGGACATTACGGCCAATCCCACGGACCGGGATTCCCCAACTCTCGGCGAGGGAGTGCCCGACCCTGTGGTTCGCCAAACCACAGCGCCGGTCCCTACCGTCTCCGGGTACGGCGTACCCCCTCCAATTCTGGGTTCTGGCAATTGGGAATTGCCAGTTCCCCGAACTCTCTCCGGGGAAACGCTTCTGGAGATGGAACAGTCTCTCCTAGCTTGGCTTGCCGTTGTCCAATTTACTTCAGCAGAACGACCCTCAGAATCCTCAGAATCCTCAGAATCCCCAGTAATCTGAAACTCGGAATGTTTCCATTCCGGAGGGCGGAGGTTTTCGGTCGATATGGTAGGTTTTCCTTTCGCCTTGGTTTCTTCGCGGTTTTCGGTTACAACACAGGATCCGCAAGGCTCCGACTCACCGTTTCCCTGCCCCGTGGATAACGGTTTTCTGTCATTGCGGGTCTTCTTGAGGCGCCTAGGAAGGACAAGAACATCGGGGGGAAAAGAGAAGAGGAGATCTTTTGGGGATGAACATTTACAGCGATAAGCTATATCTGGGGACACTGGCTACCTGTTCAACACAAGGGCCCGTGGGTGATCCAGAGTTATAATGTTTTCCTTCTTTCTTTTCTTTTTTGGACGAATAAAAGGGCCCCAACCTAAATCTAGGGATGCCTATACACTCAACGAGTATGGGTGGAGGAACTAGTTTACAAGCCTATCCGGTGGATAACGTTGTTTTCGAGACAAGTTTTTTTTCTTTTCTTTTCTTTCTTTACGGTCCTGAAGGTTTTCTTTGGCGGTCCGTTTTGCAGATATGGATGAGGTAACGAGGGAGCCATGGGTTAGTAGTAGCCGTTTTAGAAATTCTCAACTAATTCCTTTCCATTATCCTATGTCGCCTTGCGCTTTGAGCACTAAAAGCGAGCCGTGTTAGTGTTCAGCGGTGAAGTAGCAGTCGAATCGTCTCTAACGACACTCGACGCAGAAGAGAATTTCATTCCAACCCCCCCTGACCCAGAAGAGTATGAGTCATTTTCTTCCCATATAGACATGCAACCTGTATCTGGTACCCCCGAAGATGGGCATCTAGACCCTTCGAGCATAGATATCAGTATCAGCCTGCCTTTCGTCCGACATACGTGAAACCTATACCCCCCCTCCCCCCCCCCCCCTCCTTTTGAGTACTACCCCGGATGCCTTCCGTCCCTTGATCCTTGGAGGATTCCGAGCCGGAGAGATCTACCAGCCTCAATTGTTCACTCTCCTCGAATTCTTTTCTCTTACAACTCGACATAGACAGAGGGCTCCTCCACCGCCGACGACATTACGTTGGTGAGTATTCAGCACAGATATTTTAACCCTTGACACCTTAATGAGCGACCAGAGCTCCCTCACATCCATCCGCGACGCCAGTTCTCCGAAATCTCTTCAAATTGCAGACTTTTGCCGATTTCGGTCTCTGAAACTTCAATAAATTCGCTGACCTCCTGCTCCCAGAGAGAATATGCGCTGATGACCTTCTACCAAGACAAACCTTTAGCCAGCCATATCGACGGGATCCAACTGCTGAAGCACTTCCATCATTCCGACGCATTGGGCGGGGAACGCACCAAACATATGGACCCCGGGCCCTGGTCTCCGATTCCTGTCTGGGGAGACAACCGCCGATCTTTGCGCCTAGGCTGATGATCTCCTCTTCAAGTTTTGCCATGCGGCGAATGAGGTCACCTGTGTCCTCTTGCCGGCTAATGATGAATGGCACAAGTGGCAGCACATGCTCTTCAAAAGCATGGAGATGCTCCTCCATCTTCGACCGGGTAGTGCGGAGCTCGTTGGCAGCCTTGTGCAGCCCGGTTATCCATTTGACTTTGTTGCCCGCGGAGGTATCTATAACGCCTTTGCCTGCGTAAAAGGCTTGGAAATCTTGGAGCTCTCCCTCTTTCCTGTCTTGTTTCTTGACGGCTTTACCAGAATCGAGCAGGTAGCTGTCTGTTGTGTGCTCCATGTCTAACTCGAGACTGGTCTGGGAAGGGGTGGTGTCCAAGATCGAGCCCCTCAGCGCGTGTAAGGTGTAACGAGCAGGGAAGATGACATTTCGTTCATTTGGCCCATTTGGGTGCGGCAAGATTAGCGGCACCTGGGATCGGCCTCGGTGTGTAGCAACGAGGCTCCGTCGCCTTGTCGGCTGATGGAGAAGTAGACGTTGATCTCGGCGTCGACGGTCGACGGTCTAATCGCGACCGCTAGAACCACCGTCTCTCTCGCTAAAGCTACTGTCTTGGCTTCAATATAGTATGCCGGTACTTGCCTAAGGGTCTAGTGCAGATCCCATCTTTGTAAGTGCGGTAAATGCTTCGGCTGGGTTGAATAAATGCCTTAATTAAGTCAAATAAATGTCTTAACTAGTTTGAATAAGTGACTTAACTAGCTCGAATAAATACCTTGACTAGTTTGAATAAATACCTTAACTAACTCGAATAAATACCTATATCTGGAACCAGCTCAAAAGAGAAGACTGGGAAAATTTCGCTTCTTTCAAGGCGAAGATGATGGAGCTGGTAAACGGAGTGCCACTCCCGAAACCAGGAGTCTTCGAGGAGATGTATAACGTCGAGCGACAGACCAGGGTCAATACTCCTGGCCGGGGGATGGGATTAGCTTTCGACACATTCAACAATGCTTACTCTCAGGAGTCCCAGGGGAACGCCTTAAACCAACAAGTCGGGACTGGATAGGATACTCGTAGCGAAGATGTTGGTATCTTGGCCAACATTCAGGCATTCGAGGAGAAGATCCTCCCCGATTTAAAGCGACTCCTCAACATGAAAACAGAGGCGAGGCAACTCACCGACACAATGAGATCTTTCGAACTGGAGTGTGCCGGCTTGCAGAGACGTGTTCAGCGTGCCTTTGACGAGCAGGATGTTGTGGAGCAGACAAGAACCAACCGAGAACGACAGTTCGGTGCCTTGAACCGACCTCAGGAGCAGGGGACCACCCCGGGTTCTGCTCAGGGTGAACCCCCATTCTCCCTCCCTCGCGACGGCCTATCTAAGGTTGATATTCTCGAGAGGGTGTGTGTCGGGGAGTGCGAGGCTCCCGGCGCTGCTAGCTGGAAGAGGGTCAGATGGTTTTTCATGACCCTCATTCCAACCTGGAATGAGTTTACCACAAACGACTGGGCAACCTTTGAAACATCCAAGGCCAAGATTGATCCCGTTTGGGGAGAGAAGTTCCTAACTTGGAGAATGAGGGACTGCAGAAAAATCTACCAGGTCGAGAGAAGTGCCCGAATGGAGATGGGCTACTTCGATGACCGGTGGCCCGTCGAGCAACTCCCAAAGTTCGACGTCAATCAAATTTTCGGGCCTGACTTCTAGTGTGGGACATCCTGGTCGATGACTGTGGGTTCACAGCAATGCTTTTTGCGATTTCGACGCGCATGGAGAAAAGGGCGATTTGTTTTCGGCACACAAGAACGACCGCCCCAGAACCGACTGTCCTACGGGCTGGTATTTAAGTCCATGAGTAATTGTGATTTTGGTAACACAGGCATTAGAAGCCTTGTTAGATAGTCCTCCCTTGGGAGTCGATAAAACTAAGCTTGAAGTCAATACCATATTTTCCTTATATTCATATGCCTTGCATTATTTCCAAACATTTAAAACTGAACGTCTTGTCCCAATGTACAGCCCGTACTTGCGTCTTTCAGAGATGGGCATAAAAAAGGCGCCTAATATACAGGCACCAGTCTTTTTATATAACGTTATCGGCACTACTCTGATAAAATAAATGTCTTAATTAGCTAGAATAAATGCCTTGACTGGCTGGAATAAATGCCTTGACTAGTTGGAATAAATGCCATAACTAGCTGGAATAAATGCCTTACCTAGTTCGAATAAATGCTCTAACTAGCTCGAATAAATGCCTCTAGTATGGAAAGTCAAATTAGACTAGTGCCTGTATACGAGAGTAGTAGTGCAGTGGAGTATATTAGGTGCTATAAAAACATGAATAGCCACTCTAAGGGTAATAAATATGAGCTCTCATTATAGCAAGCCTGGTATGGGTCGAATTGGAAGTTCCCTGAAACGGCCGCTCCATACTATTAGAACAGTTCATCTATCCGTATACCACGGAAGCGTTCTCCTGATTATATTGTATGAGGAATATAGGACCTTATGATAATACAAACCACTCAAAATAAAGCGAAGGCTGCTAAAAACAAGTCGAAGCTCTCCCGTGATAAACAACACTAAATTACATTCATAACTCTTTAGAATATACCCTATGGCCTTTATAAAAAACGCCTTTTTTATGATGGCCATGCCAGTTGACCCAGATGTTGGAACTGGTCATGTATGTAGAACCCCCCTCCCCCATTGCCCTCCTCGGGAGCTCTTCAAGCCGCGCTGCCGCATGAGACCACAATGGTCAAAGTTCCGCCTGACATTGTGGGCCAAGACATTGAGACCTGGCTACACTGTCCTGCCTTGCCTTTAGATTGTGTAGGAGTAATGATTCGTTCACCCACCACAATTGATACGTTTACCCACGTACCTAGGGTTAGGGTTATGGCAACTGGCAGTCAAACCAAGCCATTTCACGGCCAAAATAACCGCATTTCATAGGAGATGGTAATACTGATCAAAAAAACCACAATACGTACTGTCAATTGAGCATACAGTCAATTGAGCATACAGTCAATTGAGCATTTTGTATGCAGTCGAGTGGTGACTGTTGATGACAACCGCCATCAAGTGCCATAACCCTAACCCTGGGCAAAGTGGGTGAACGTATCAATTGTAGTGGGTGAACGAATCAGTCAAGATACCGGCCCACAAAACTTCAACCGTCCCGGTGTCCACCCTCCGGCTCATCCTCGCGATCCGGCCCAACTCGTTTGCACCTTCCGTAATGCTGACCGGTCCGAGCCATGGGTCCGCCCATGGCCCCACGTTGGGTTCCAGATCTGCACGGGATGCTGTCCAGACCAGTCTGGGTCGGTCTGGGTCGGTGAGGATAGGACAACTGCTGGCAAAGGTTGAATGAGAACGCAACCCCATGGCCTGAAGAACAAGACCGGCTCATCCATATCACCATCACCAGAATGGCAGCCAATTTTTGATCACCAGAAAAGCCAGGAGATTTACAATTACCAGAACGCCCAAGATCATTCCCGGCACCAAAACAGCCAGGAATCAGCCCGTCTCACAAGCATCCACGGCAAAAAAGATAACATCTCCGCCGACTAAGAAGGCGAAGCTGGAACCAGCAAAAGGCCAAGGCACACTGACGAACTGGCTACGGCCACCCCCCATTCCGGAAGCCAAGGCATATATCTCAGAGCCCGACGATGATTTAGATGACATTTACGGTGTCAGCGAGGACGAGAAGAAGCGCCAGAGAGTCCGCAGAAAGAGAAAAGCGGAACACGTAGAGGCCGGACCAGATCCCGAACCCACGGCCGCTGATAGCCTGAGCGTGGAGCCTCGTCCACACACCGCGGCTGACAGAGGCTCCCACGATGACGGCCACTATAACAACCCAGAGGATGATAACGATCCTACCTACATTGACGACAAGGCTCAGGATTATGACTCGGAGGATCTTGAGGAAATAGATGATCTTGAGGACCTAGACGACCCCGAAGCCGAAGAATCGGAGATCAGCCTCGAGACTCCAAATACCCCCGAAACCCCCATAACAGACTCGGAGCATGTCAACCGGTTCCAGAAAATCATCAAGCAAATGACCGCCCTCCTCCAATCATACGCATCTGGGGAAAGGGGAATGATTCCCTGGGAGATCGAACCCAACACCGTCTACAGCATATCCGGACCACTGAATGCCGGAATCTCGAGATGGTTGGCCCGCCAGGACCTGGAAGAACTCGTGGAAACCATTCTTCTATATATCCCTCGCCCCACGCAAAGCATTCTCGGAGACCCGCTTCTGACTCCCGAGAAATTGTTCAAGTTACCATATTGGGATATGTCGCGGTTTAATCGCGATTGGGGATGCTACCTGAACCTCGCTGTACCGCGGCCGACCTCTGGATCTTTGCCGGCAGGCGATACCAAAGCCACCGAAATGGGAGTTTATGTGGGAACCTCATCGAGTAAGAAGGGGATTAGGGAGAGAATTCTTCAGCACAAGCGCATTATTCGACAAGCCCGTCAGAGGGAAACGACATTCCGCCGCAAAAGCCACTACGAGCTTGCCAGTCGGCCTAGCACAATCTCACATTTTAAGCAGGTCGCACGATTCCCCAACGGAAACAAGTATTTCGGAACGGAGTCCCACTTCATCGAAGGGTTGATGATGGTCTTATTGAATCTGGTCAACGACCCCACCCCAGCTGAGGAAGAACCGGACAATATTATTTTTTACGAGTGGCACAACCCCAAAACCGCCGCTTTCATTCAAACCTTGCGCCGGGAGGTGGCAGAATCCTGCGGCGACCTCTCAGACTTCAAGTCCTCGGCCCTTAACAATGCATGGCGCCTCTCACAAGGCTTCGATTCCAGTCTCAAGACTAGAACAACATGGGGAAAGGTCAAGGGGTGAGGATAAGGATTTGGTTTGGCTGTATATTTAAAGAACTCAAACTGAGAGAAAGGAGACTGGGAGAACGAGGGTCATCTAAAGCCCCTGGACATTGGAAGTGGGTAGGAATCTCGTTAATAGAGAAATGATGATAGTTCCAGTTTAAGATGTCGAACTTAATTATCACTGATGGGCTCTGACCTTGGCTTCCACAGCGACATGAGAAAGACCTGATCGGTACCTCGGCGATTAAACGGGGAACAAGGACGATAATTGCGCGGTATACATTCTCTTCGTAGAGCCCGGGCAAAGGATACAACCCTTTCCAAAAAGTCCCATTACGGCTTCACTGGTAGGCCAGGAACGACATCTAACTTCCTAGGTGTTGCGACCTTTCCTCAAGGGCTGAAACCCCGGATACCGAAATGTCTCACACTGGATCGAACTTAAGATATTTATTAGAACTAGTTAAGGTATTTATCCCAGCTAGTTAAGGTATTTATTCGAGCTAGGTAGGGCATTTATTCAGGCAAGTCAAAGTATTTATTTAAGCCAGCTAGGGCATTTATTCAAACAAGTCAAGGTATTTATTCCAGCTAGTTACGACATCCATTCTACTGGAAAGTGCGTAGTTATATATGAGAAAACCAGTGCCAGTGCCTGTATATGAGAGTAGAGGTGCCTGCTGATTAAGCTCCTAAGGTCGCTGCTGCACATGATGTCACAATTGGATCCAAAGGCAGAGAAAAGAAGGCAAATGGC
This sequence comes from Rhypophila decipiens, assembly GCA_033297075.1. Taxonomy (NCBI): domain Eukaryota; kingdom Fungi; phylum Ascomycota; class Sordariomycetes; order Sordariales; family Naviculisporaceae; genus Rhypophila; species Rhypophila decipiens. The sequence goes on along the minus strand of MU858084.1, from coordinate 197,315 downwards.
AACCTGGAGATGAAAGGCCTCTAGGCTCGATTGTTAATAATGGGTCATGTGCGAATTACGTGACTACGATATTGACCCGATTCTTCGCAAGTGGGTTGCAATGCCTCTGTTCGGCTTGTTATCAAATTCATTCATGTCTCATGTCCCTTTCAAGCGACTTGGTGCATCGTCTAAGGCGGTCATGAGTAAAACCCCTCATGGACAATGCTCCAAGTCAGGGTTGTAAGCATTGAGTGGCTTCTACTAGCCCGACTTTAGACAATAATCCTGCGTTTGTCAAAAGAGGAACAATTCAGGCCCAACCATATTGCTAAGTGACTACTTGTATCACTAGATCACTCTGGCATGAGAAGCCAGATAGAACGCCGCCTCCTAACCCATAAGAAATGATAATAATCAGTACAGACTTTGAAACCCTTCTTAAGATCAAGTAACAACACTTCCAACCTCATCCAACCCGCCAGGCTCTCCAGCCCCCTTCAAGCCCTCCTTAACCCACATCTCCCTCTCCCTCACTGCCTCCTCGGCCTCTTCCAGTCGGCTCGGACCCATCTCTCTGAGGCACGTCTCCAAAGATAAAAAGCCCTCAATGACATTAGCCTCGCCGCCCATATGCACACTCATCTCTCGCTTCGCCTCATCGATGGCGTCCTTGTAACTCTCCACGGCGAGCTTATACTTCTTTTGCATGTATCTGGCTTTTCCAAGATCATAATAGTACTTGTATACTAGCCCACGATATTTCTTGCTGCCCTCCAACATGGACGGGTTGCTCACAGTCTCAAGGGCCAACATCTCGGCCTTTTGCCACAGCTCATGAGCGTTGTAGAAGGTCGCAAAGTTCATTCTCAGCCCGGCATGTCGCTCATCAAAGGGTGTGTCCTGCCCTAGCGAGTTCAAGCCATCCAGCATCTCTCGGAACACTCGCTCTTGTCTTTGGATCACCTCCTCCTTTGAGCCGGAGAAATCAAAATTACAGACCCCGGAAATTGTCAATTCCATGGTTTTGGCGTGGAGTGGGCCATGATACCTGTGAAAGATATCAGTGGTAGCCTGGCAAAGCATAAAGCTGAACTTGTCGTCTAGCGTTCTGTTGATGACCGCGTCCCGAATCGCTGCCCAGATCAAGGCGCTAGGTCTTCCACCTGGCAAGCTCGCCGCCAAATCAGCCATGTATTTGGCCAGCTGGAGCTCTATCCAGCGCAGCTTTTCGCCCTGCTTGCGAATAGCCTGCAGCACAATGAGCACGATAACCATGAGATGGGGATCTTCCGGTCCTAGACCACCGCCATTCTCACCAGAAAGAATCTTGGGCAGCTCAGCATAACAAATGCGAATCATCTTGACGCCCTCGGCACCATTCTTGGTCGCACCCTCGGCCAACATTGGCGCAGCAAGCTTGAACCGTTCGTGGAACTCGGAGCTCAAACGAGCCATTTCATTCCCGCCGGGAGTGTCCAAGTCGCAATTCGCATCACTCGAGAATTTCCATCTCTTGGAGGAAAGACTCCCGTCAAAGTAGGCTGATACGATGCGCAAGGCAGATTCTTGGCTGAGCAAGACACTTGCTTTACCAGAGGACATGGACAGACCAAGTGTGCGAGGGGTCCCGGTGCCGGTTGTGAGCTTGGTGAGTTGCAAAGAAGCAGCCGAGGAAGTCAGGTTCATGAGAGTAGCCGAGAGATCACCGGGTCGTACGCGATGTTGGCGGCACCGATTTTTGATGTATCGATGTATCCTATTTATATCGACTTGTTTGCCGTTTACGAGGAAGACGGCATTGGATCCTGAGGTATTGGTGGCATCATTGCCGGACGAGAAAGATGCTACAGGGTTGGTGACTGTCTTGGTAGTAGTGGTCGTGGTAGTGGTCGTCGTGGTAGTGGTCGTCGTCGTCTTGGTTGTTGTGGTTGTGGTAGAAGAAGACCCGGCCTCGCCTGGAATGACAATTTCGCTTCCCGTCTGGCGCAGGACCTCGGCTACATCCGCGGCCTTTGTGTTTTTCCACAATTTCCAGACCTTGAATTTGCTCTTATACATCTTGGGTCTGTTGCATCGTGTTAGTATCATCGTGCAGTGAGGCAAGAGAACTCGAGGTGAACTAACGTGGCGAACAATTGGTGTTCCCGCTCCATGTGCTCAACCACCTGCCAGAGCTTCTTGTTCTCCTTGATATAAAGCCGCGTAATGGTTGGCCGATGGAGTTCCCAATCGCGGTCAGAGGCCCATCTCTTGCTGCCACCACCGGCCGCTGCTCTGGTGTTGGCATTGGAAGCTGAAGACGAGGCTGGCGTAGCAGGAAAGTTTGAGGCCGGTGGAATCTGTGGCGTAAAAGTCGCCACGGATGGAGCTGCCTCGGTATAGGGAGGAAGAGGTGTATTGGCAATATGAGGAAGCAACATCGTGTTGTTAGACATGAGCGCCGCCATGGTCTCGTCGTCCAGCATAATGTCATCGAGATTCGCCGAGTTGATCCAGTCCAAATCTTCGGCCTGAAGAGGCATTTGCTGGTCGGCCATACCGTAGACGGACATTCCTGTCAAGATCACTTTCGATTGGTGCGAATAGCGCCTGCGTGGAACTTGTGCAAAAGTTTAAACCCAGGACGGGTGAGATTATGGGGTTTAAAGTCGTTGCAGAAGGGCCAGATGCTTGGGTAAGGCGTTCCAGCGGCACGTCGGTGTTATCGGCGACAGGGGGGGCCATCTATATATGGGACCTGATATTATTGTCTGCCTGGAGGGTGGCATCCTATCATCGTCTCTACCGGATTGACCATGGGGAATTCCTCCAAAGGAACCGACCGGATGCATCGGTATGTTTCCTGGATGTCACCCTACATCTGAGCGGTCTGTCTCACCGTCTATTTGGTGCGACTGAATCTTCTCTGCAGGCTGTTTGGATGGGGCATGGGCATGACGGTAAACGTTGTTTGTAAACGCTGTTATTGTCGATCCGAGTCCCAAATATAAAGGGTAAAATAACACTCGTTCAACAAGAATAGTACCGGTTGCATGTCGCTTACAGTGCAGAAGTAGTACTGTGTTTCCTCCGCACGGGATCTGCCGGTCACGATATGCTGTCAGACGGCAGTGGACGCACAAGGATCCCTGACAAATCGATGTTGGAATCCTTTTCTTAGAAGTCATTTAAATCTGTCAGTTTCACTCCCACGAAGGGATATATCCTTTCACAAGCAAGATAGCGCATCATAATAATAACACGAAACTCCCCTTCCCAATTGACTTGAATGGTAGGAAGGTCAATCAGTGAAAATGCAGGTTTACACATTGTATGATTGTACCAATCTCAGAAAAGGCCTATCACGGAGAGTCGCTTGCATGAGTACAAAGAGACGGGCGTACAAGCTTATTGACAAGAGCGCTATACCTACCATTCCAGCGGTCAGAAAATACAAACAACGCTGGCTGCTATAGAAAGCTCTTCGATAAAGATTCTGTCTTTGCAAAGCATCGTTGGCTAAGCGACTGCAAGATGGTTTTACTGCAAGAAATACTCTGCCAAAGGGCCCCGAATTCAAAGTTCTACATGTAACGATAGCTACCGTGGCTGTCTTCAACTCGCCATCGTCGTCGCGTCTAGCGATCTTCGGCTTCACATGACACCATGGCTTCCAGACCTCCTCACCAGTGACAACCTCTCTTCCGATTAGGTCAATAACAGCCAATCTAGACTACTTTCTTTCCTTGAGCAGGCCTTTGTTATGGAATCCATTAGCCGTTAGTCGTCGCCCTCTGCCTCAACGACCACTGCTCCGTCGGCATCCTTGGATTCCTTGCCAGGCCAGCAGGCGCTGAAAGATGAGGTGAGTTGCTAGAGGAGGGCTTGGGGAATACCTGATAAGTTTTAAACTGGATGTCTACCAAGAGCTTATTTTATACAGACTCCATGTCCCCCTAAACTACATCTCGAATAGAATATTCCACCTCTTCTTGGGTCATTGGGCAATGCAAGGCGCAAGCGTTTCTTTGCATTTATATTTAGACCATCAATGGGTCACGCATGCGCTCCTTCTTATATTTCAGAGCTGAGTATCGCCGAGTTCGGTGATAATGTGCCCAGTTGTGAGCTTGGGCGAGGCTTATCTTATCTCCGGTCTCTCGGTGGCCATAATCATCCTCGCCTGCTCTCCCGGTGTCAAAATGAGGTGCAAAGTGGGTCAAATCATAAATGGCCAATATTTAATTCCAAAAGTGGCCTGGTCCAGTTCTATCCTCCTCATCCTGATTACGGGTTAGCCATATACAAATCGAGCCACTCTTCTTCTTCACCGTCAGGCCTCCCGGTCTTGGGCTCCGACTGCGCCACTCCAAGTCGAGCCCCATCCCTCGACCGAGTCCAATTCGGGAAATGCGCTGTGCAGTATATATTGAGCCAACCTCGCTGCACATGATCAGCCCATAGCCCCCAGTTGTGTCAAGGAACCGACAATTTAAATAGGACGTTGGGCCAGTCGTCTATCGTCGATTCGTCTTGTCTTTGCGGCTGGATCGCAACGCCGAATCGTCAATCAGCGACAAAGACAACAAAGATCAAGACAAACTCAATAACCACCCACCAGCATGTCTCAACGAGGAGCAAAAGTCAAAAAGCGACTCCGCGCTTTCAAGGCCCGCTCCTGCCCGACCCTCAACATGGATCCACGCGATATTCCTCCGATCGTTCCCCGGATATCAACCGTTCTCCTGGGGACAGTCTACAACATCCTCGTAACAATCTTATCCACACATAATCCCACCTTTGGCACCGAAACTGGCACTATACTGCGGGTGCTCTTCACAATGCTCTACTTTGGGGCCAGTATATTTCTAGTGTACTTGATTGGGTCCTCAAAGGGAGAGAGGAGGATTTGTGGCTTGTGGTTGGTGGGTCGTTCTTTCTTTATTTTCTCTTGTTTTCCGTTTCATATGAGTACTATTACTGACCTTGAACAACTGAGTCCAAATGTTCCCAGGGTCAAAAACAATTCACGACGTTTCTGGGCATGTGTGCCGCAGTCTCGCTCATCTTCGTTATTGTTATGGCGGTGATTGTATGCACAGACGACACTTACGATGATTGGTTGTGCCGGAACGAGTGCAGAGCGACTAGGTATAACTCGGTTCCATGGTTAACCACAGTTTCTGGGATCTTGTTGTTGTTATTTGCGTGGGCGGCGAGGTCTGAGCCGGAGCTACTGGATGAGTCTGAGGAGGGTGATGGACGGGAAGGTACCAGCGATGGTTTGCCGGCGTACAGCCCGATAAACGACTCGGATACGGCGGTGGGGGCATAGTCGGATTGTACAATTTTGGAAAGCGTCGGGTTTCCGTATTCAGAACTAGTTTCCATCCTTTTGCTGCAAGCCATCTTCATATATGCTTGCATACGATCCTCCCCAGGGCGGTATTTCTATCTTGGAGGACTCGGATACACAGGCTTTACGTCTGTCAGAACTATCCAGTTCTTTTTGAATCCCGGTGATCCCCCGTGCCAGGCCGTTCTGCAAGCGCCCTGGGTTATGCATTTTTCCCCGGCGCCGCTCAATCCTTCAAGCTGCTAACCAAGCCACTGGCCTGCCCCTTCAGCTTATCCCAAGAGCTGGGACTCCGGTCCTGGATGGTGGCCTCCAGCGAGGTCAACTGACGACGCATCACGTCGGCCTGGAACAACCGGAACGCATCCTCGATCCGGCGACGGCTGTCGGGGTCGCTCATGATGGTATTCGATGCCGCTGCGGTGCCCGTGATGAAGCCCATCTCACCGCCCAGGAAGAGTCCTCCGAGAGAAAAGGCGGTGTAAGTGGCTGCATCGCCCCATCTGGTCGGGCGAAGATAGGGCTCAAGGTCGGGAAGTGGTTCTGATTGCACGGTGTCCCATTAGCTTCATCGTTCTCAAGGAATGGTCGGAAAAGGAGGGGAAGGGATATACCTCTGGCGCCATTCGCAAAGACCAGCTCAGTCGGTCGACTGACCACCTTCATCGCATTGTAGAGAGCTACCCGGTTGGATCGAATCCGGTAGGCCAGGGCGATTCCCAGCCCAAGGCCCAGAAGTGAGCCGAGCGTAGCATGCGTCGAAACCCTTCCGGCGGCCTTGCGGAGTAGAGCGCGGTCCTCGGGCTTGAGGTCCTTTTGCATGTGCTCCTCGCCAATCTTGGCGAGGTCCTCGTTCGGGCTGCTTCGAAAGGCAGCAAAGATCGACATTTTTGCTGTGAAAGGAATGTGAATGGATCAGTCCTGAGGGCTTGAAGTTGGGATCTTGGTTTCTTTTACACTTCAGATTTGTAAACATCATCGCTTGTAAACATATCGTCATTTTTAGACGGATATTGCCGGCAAAACATCTGATGATGTCATGGCCGGGTTGTCCAGGGCGGGTGAGGGTCCACACTTGGCCCGACCTACAACGAGATATAACCCTAACTCACCATTCTAGTTGTGATAGATAGACAGTCTCGTGATAAATTTATTTAGATTTCGTCAATACACATTTACGGCCGGAACTGCCATGCACATACTCAACCAAATCCACCAGTGAGGTGGAGTGCCGGGATACCGGGCCAACGAATACAAACAAACCCCTGACGAGGTATATAAAAAGGAAGAATGGAAGGAAATCGACTCTCATCTACAAGAGCCTAGGCAGCTTTTTAATTAACAAAGATGAGGAACGGGACCCCACCCGCGACCCATCAGACCGCCGGAGATATTACACATTGTACCCATACCCTCTGAACATCTCCGCCGCGAACAACACGCGCAGGAATATAATATGGCTCCTTTCACAAAACAACGCTCAACCTATATCCTTCTCCATACCACCCAAATTAACAATCAACCATCCTAGTCACCCAATGGATACGCATGGAGAACCTGGCCATAGTACAGCTCCGAGTCCTTGCTGGCCAAAAAGACGTAGCTAGGCGCAATCTCGCTCGGTTGACCGGGACGACCCAAGCTGCCCTTCTCGCCAAACTCCTCCATCTGTTCTGCCGGACGGGATGCGGGCTGCAGTGGCGTATGAACTGGTCCCGGGGCGACGGCATTCACTCGGATACCCTTGGGCAAGAGGTTCTTGGCCAGAGCGCGCGTGAATGAGACGATGGCGCCCTTTGAAGAGGCGTAATCGACCATGGCGGATGTCCCTCTAAAGGCAACTGTACTTGTTGTGTTGATGATCGACCCGCCTTTTTTCATCCAGGGCAACGCAAACTTGGTCATGGCAAACATCTGCAAGACGTTACTGCGAAAGGTTGACTCCACATTGTCCAGGTCAATGTCGGCGAACTCCTCACACATGATTTGCTTGGAGGCGTTGTTGACCAAGACGTGGATTGTGTCGCCGTGCTCAGCCACATGGGCGTCGATGGCCTCCTTGCACTTGTTTCTGTCCATCAGGTCACCGGCGAAGAGCAAGCATTTGCGACCTTCCTTCTCGACGAGCTTCTTGGTGTCTTCTGCATCTGCTTGCTCCTCTGGGAGGTAGACAATCGTGACGTCTGCACCTTCGCGAGCGAACAAGACTGCGACGGCGCGGCCGATTCCGGAGCTGCAACGGGTTAGGTCTTGAGCAGGGGCTAAGGGCTTAAGAAGAGGGTGCCTTACTCTCCGCCGGTGATGAGGGCCTTGCAACCTTTGAGCTTGCCCGCGGCGAGATACTCAACTGCATGGTCTTTCCCTTCGAGCTTGGTGGACTCTGAGTGAGGTTCCATGTCCTTTTCAAGTCTGTACCCGGGGTTTGTCAGTTAGATCCATGATACATTTTTACCAAGCGGTATATCTCACCCTGGGAGGTTTTGAGCTTGGGCCTTGCCCGGGACGGACTCAAACTTGCCCTGGCTGGTGACGTGCGATTCAGACATTTTGGCGTTTGTTGGTGAGTTGCTGGTGTCTTGGTCAGTTGTTGTGTGAATAATCGTTGACGGAAGTTCGAGCTTTGGGAGTTGTCGATCAAAGAGGACCTCCGATCAAAAACTGGTGACGCAATTGGGTAATGAGGAAAGTGTGGTTTGTTCCAAAATGACTGACGTCATCATCGAGGTCCACAACAGACGAGAAGTTTCGGACAACAGCTGCACAGAAGGCGCGACGGAAAGGGGTTTAAACCGATTCGCACAATTTGACGACTGAAACTGTAAGAACGATCCAGGGTTATATCGAACATTTTGGCTTAAATAAATTTGGCAGGAGCCCGTGATTTCACGACACCGGCAACCTCGAAGATCGAGGATTAGTCAGCAACCCCTTTTCCCACCAGTCTAGTGTCAACAGTGACCGTCGTTTCCATGGAGACTGGGTTTAGAAACACCTGCTGTGAATTTTCTCTGTGGTATGTTGAATTCACAATTCTTCCCTGGGTTCCAATATTCTTACCGACGCAGTCCACAAGGTGATAGGATTCCAATATCCGGGCTTCTCCCTCCTAGGAACGGCAAGAAGAAGAAGACGACAACCATGTGTAATAATGCCCACCTAGTTTTCTTGGCCTCTGTAGCCTTCCACGACAGATCCCGTCATGACGGGTTCCTGGAGGTCGATGTCAAGGCGTTGTTTGGTTCTTTGTGGAACAATCCCAAGTGGGATGAGATTCCCGAACTTCATTCTCTTGGCTCTTTCAATTAACGTTGAGCATTTCAGTTTCATGCGACTGGAAAACATCAACCAAAGTTGAGCAACAGAGTGCGTTTGTTGCCTCATTCACAGCCAATGTCAGCGGCAGGGCCATTACTCAATTTATTAAATGTGCCTTTGACAATGCGCGTCATTCTGCTAGACCTCTTCGGCTCCTACTCCAAGTCCGTCGTCGGCAATTGATACTAGCAAGGTTTGCTCGGCATGCATGTAGCTTGCGTTAGGCGAGGATGATCCGAGAGATTTGCCGGCGTCACTATAGGCGGATTGCTATAAACGGATTGCTATATGCGGGGTTGATATAGAGTATTGTGCAAACGGGGTCATTCCCCGGCAGCTGCTGGCTGAAAGCTTGACTGTTGGGGAGAGTGTGCAAACGGAGGATCGGCTACCGAGAGGTGTCAGACGTAAATGAGGGGCATGGGGCCTCTAAAGGAGATATATTGAGCGATGTACGCAGTGGAGCAGCGCAGCGTCAAGTCGTTTATAGGATATGTTTTTGTTCGTGGATATAAGGAGCTTGGGAAGGAGGAAGTTCTGGGAGGGAGAGTCCATACGTTTCAGCATTCACGGAACAGCAGCAGCAGCAGCAGCAGCAGCAGCAGCCGAAGGAGCACCTCATCGGTTGGCATAATGTTGCTACCAGTCGTCTTTCTCGTGTCGTCGTGTTTTGCCAGCCTGGCATCCGCCGCGCCAGCCTCTAAACGGCAAACATGGACGGGGGAGTGGTCGCAGGAGTTTAGCTACACTGGATGCAAGCCGATTATCTTCATTTGGGCTCGGCAGACCTCGGCGCCGGGCAACATGGTAAGGCCGTACACCTTTAACATCGGTTCTACCCCCCTGAGGGCAGCCTGAAGCTTACGGGATGCAATCATGATGGCAGGGCGTCTCGGTAGGACCGGCCCTCTCCAACGGCCTCAAGACGTACTTTGGTGCCCAAAACGTGGCCACCCAGGGCGTCAACTATCTCGCCCTGATCGAGACCAACTTCTACCCGGGCGGCGGTCCCCCGTACGGAATCTACGAGATGCAGGTTCTGCTGGCCAACGCGGCCATCTACTGTCCCCAGTCCAAGATCGTGGCAGCGGGGTACAGCCAGGGGGCAGCAATCACTCACCGCGCCGTGGAAGCTCTGCCGCAGTACGTCAAGGATCGCATCGCAGGCATTGTTACTTTTGGGGACACGCAGGCGCTTCAGGACGGCGGAAGGATCAAGGGGTACGCCCTCGAAAAGACGCTGATCATCTGCAACCAGGGTGATCTTGTATGTCTTGGCACCGCCTACATCGCGCCGACGCACTTTCCGTCGTATTATCTTCAGCGTGTGCCCGAGGCCGTTTCTTTCCTCGTCGGCCGCATCCTGCTCACACCATAAACCTAATTCGGATTTGGCTACAACGGCTAGGTTGACTAGAGCGGCAAATACACTACAATTGGGCACCGTCAGGGACTACCACATGTAGTCATGTACATAATTCTTGGCCTACCAGTACATAATAACTCTGGTCAGGACCTGCATTAGTCTATGCACCTGCGGCCTGTAAGATGCAGCCTACCTCGGGATTACATGTGATACTTGTGCTTACTTGTGCTCACTTCTGTTGCCAGTGGTTGTATCGACGAGAGGAGGTGGACAAACGGATCCTCACCCCTCTCCTTTAGAGCACCATACGCACCAAGAAGCGGGGGAGTGGTTGGACGCACAAGGTCCAAGCCGAGACAACGTGAAGATGGACGCTAGGTCCAGTCATGTTCCAAGACACCTGGGGCTAGGCAAGCCACTGGAAGGCTGGGAGCTCAAGACCAATATCGCAGAACTAGCTATGATGGATGGCAGGCCTGCAATTGTTGATCTTGCGCCTAGGGAACAGAAAGAATAATTACCCACGAGGCGAGGTTGCGCACGAAATGACAACAAAGCTTGTCCTCGACAAGCACATTATGGGCTAGGTCAACATAATAATTACAGGGACACACAAGGCTTTCGGTCAAGTCGCACGAGCTTCCGGGAGACTGGGTAGAGGATTCGGTTCTTCCTGCTAAGCGAAAGCTTAGGACATCAGACATGCGGCCAGCTGTTCCGAAGGCCATCTCTCGGACCGCCATTCGAACATTCTCTTGATCTTTTTGAGGCTATTTATGGGGTACGCGGGCACAAGGGTACGGTATGTTTGACTATTTTAGTTCTCTGGCTCGGGCTCCAGTCGGCCAGTTGGACGGAGACAAGGGGGCATCATTCAAATTCTCAACGTTTACCAGCCTTTTCCACCTTCAATATCACCAATCCCAGTCTCGACTCTTCTCTCCTCCGCCTACCCCTTGCTCCGGATGGTAAGCAGCAGTCAAGACGAGCAAAAAAGACAGATGCCATTGCAACCTCTTGGCGGAATGGCATCTTGGTCCAGTTAAGCACCTCCCAAACCTAGAGTCTTGGCTGCAACCTCCGCATTTTAACCCGCCAGCGTCCCCCAACAAAAAGGACAAGAAAACAAGAGACTAAGGCCAAACGGGTCCAAGTGCCGGATATCAGCTCTCAATTTAACATGTGCTCCGATGTCTACGGATTACAAACCCGAGCAGAACCGCCAAATGACCACCATTTCCGACTCTCTCGAGTTCTCAATGTAACGCTGCTTGACAAAAGGCAAGCAAGAGGTTGCGATAAAAAGGTCTCGGGACACCTCTGTGCGCTCAACAACGCGGGGAATGCCTGTCTGCCATGGAGCTCTTTTGCTAGTCCGCCCAGCCAATGCTGGGATATGCCTGGAAGTCCACTCCTAGACTCCAGACTAGAGAGACTAGAAGTGACAGCGGGTGTAAGTTGAGTGTACCGTGGTTACAGGCGAGATGTCAAGTCAGAATCATCGACCAAACCGCTCGCTTACTATGCTTTGCGGCGACATTAAAGAGTCGTGATATCGCCCCTTTCTCTCTCTTCACTTGGGCCTTCATTCTCATCTCCCCAAGCATCATCTCTTCGCCTCTCCCTTCACGGTCCAGACCTCTCTCCAAAGTCTAGGCTTCTTCCCGCCAGTCATTCATCATGCGTTTCCTCACAGCCATTACTGCCCTGAGCAGTCTCGCCGCTGCTCTTCCAAATCCCCAGGCCGCTGAGGAGCTCAGGGCGCGAGAGCTTATCCTCGTCGAGTCACACAAGGCCGCTCTCGAGTCCCTTGAAGCCCGTGGGTGGAAATCAGGAGAAGGCGGCACCGCCAACGAGCTTCTCGATGGAGGTGCTTGCCCGTCTGTCATCTTTATCCATGCTCGTGGAACGACAGAGACTGGAAACCTGGTATGAGAGCCCTTACTCCGTCTCTCTGTCCCAACTTGCCCTTTCAAGAGAGAACAATTGAGCTGACAAGAAGCTGCCAATAGGGAACAATGGGACAGACAATGGCCAAGTACCTCGAAGCCAAGCTCGGAGCCAGCAACGTCTGGATCCAAGGTGTTGGAGGAGCCTACAAGGCGGCGCTGCTGGATAACCTCGCCAAAGAGGGGACTACCACTGCCGCCATCAATGAGATGAAGAGCCTCCTCACAAGGGCCAACAGCCTGTGCCCCAGGGCCAAGATTCTTGCTGCTGGCTATAGGTAATTACCCACTCCTTCCTTTCCCTTTCTGCTTCTCCACATAATATCCCGGGAATATGGCAGCTGACATTGATGTGTCCCATAAACAGCCAAGGAGCAGCGCTGGTGGGAGCAGCAATCCGCGACTCAAGCGCGGCGATAAGGGAGCAGGTCAAGGGCGTGGTCCTCTTCGGGTGGACCAAGAACAAGCAGAACGGCGGCCGCATTCCCGGCTACCCCGTCGACCGCCTCCTCGTCTACTGCGAGTCTGGCGATCTCGTCTGCGAGGGCACCTTGATCGTCTTGCCCCCACACATGAGTTACGAGGACGAATCGAGAGGGCCCGCCCCTGAGTTTTTGATCTCGAGGCTGTGAGCGAGGGGGCGCTCTGGGATTTGTGGTTTATGATGCCATGATTTTGGTTTTGATGACTTGTTTCTGATGACCAGGGAATTTCTTGTATATAGTTTCCACGCTTTTATGAGTTGTACTCATATTTGCACGTATTTACCTCGACGAAATTGTTGGGAGAGGGCGGCGACTCTTTGAGTTTAGTCCTAACGAACGTTCAAACCACCTGAAACTTTTCATCTCCTCGTTTGCAAATAAGTAATCATGTCCATTGTTAGAGGCTCATCTGCTTCAGAGTCAGGCCACTCACCTACGTTCTAACATGGGCACCGGCGCTTATAAGTGCATGGCTGAATCAGGGGGCGTCTGCTACGTTGGCCGACATCCTTTGTCTCACCTGAGACAATGTGCTGTAGATGGGCGCTTAAAGCTGCATCACCTCACAGGCATGTATTATTTGTCACCTCTGGTGCTTTTATTCCTCGATTATTTGACTGTGGCTCCGCTGTTGCTCTTATGTCAATTCCCTTTCCCAAGACCCCAAGACAACTGAACATTGAACCATCGACAAAACCGACCCGATTCATCTGGGTGCAAAGATGTGGTACGGCTGTGCAAGCAATGCGTAAAGGCTACGGGGCGTCCAACCAACCAAGACTGGGATTTCTTCCACTGTTCGACAGATAACGAGCTCAAACGGTCCGTCCGCTCTGGATGTGAGCTCTGCGCTGTCCTCCAGCATGCGCTCTTAACCGAGTACAATTCTCGATTCGGCGACAACTGGGAAGCTACTGAACAATATCAGCTCGAGATCGATCAAAGCAACATCGACCCCAAGACCGGGAAACCAATTGCGCCCTTCATCCTCGGGAACCATTTTGTCGATACCGATCCCGACTATTCACCCTTCGACTCGGGCTCGGTCGGATTATGGTTTTACAGGGCTCAACATCAGGATGAGCTTCCTTTGGCGCTCGACCAAGTGGATTGCATGATAGCGTTCGAGACACCGCCTGGCAGCATGGCTCAAACAGTAGGAGACATAATAGGGGCGCCGACCTCGAAACAGCCAGAAATCCGGCTTGCAAAGAAGTGGATACAGGATTGTAGAGACAAGCATCCCCACCACCGATGCAGCGCGTTCACAGACGTTCCTTTACCCACCCGAGTTCTGGACGTACGGCCATCTCCCGGTCTGAATCATGTACGGCTGGTACTTACGAATAGTTCTCCGGGCCGTTACATCACGCTCAGCCATCGGTGGGGAGATCCGAGCAAGATGCCCATCAAGCTGACTCAAGACACATTGGAAAGGCTACGGATTGGCATCTCGCTCGATTCGCTACCTAGGACGTTCCAAGATGCCGTGACTGTCACGCGAAATCTCGGTTACCATTACCTTTGGATCGACAGCTTGTGCATCTTGCAGGATTCTGTCGACGACTGGCAGAAGGCTGTCATTGAGATGCCGGATATCTACAACCATGGCGAGCTGAATATCTGCGGCCCGGCAGCGGCAGATTGCACCGCGGGGTTCCTCCATGATCGCAAACTGTCCCCTGAATCGAAGGCTGTACATGTCCCCTGGAGAATCAGCCAAGGCCGTAGTCGCCAAACACTCCGTCTCATTTACAGAGGACACCTCCCCGCCAGCGGTGAGCCGCCGCATAGCGAACTGAACTCGGCGTTGGCCACTCGTGGCTGGATTCTCCAGGAACGGCTTCTTTCTCAGCGGATGCTGTACTTTGGCTCGAGGAATATGTACTGGGAATGCAACACCAACTCGAGCTATGAGACCCTGCACTTTCCATTAGCCAACGACTCGAAATTGAGGAACGAGGTCGCCAAGATGTCTTTCAATAAGCCTAGCAGCAGTGGTCCAAATGCTCCGACGTTCGGCTGGCGCTGGCCCTGGTACGAGATGCTCGGTACCTACTCCACGATGGATCTCAGCTTTCAAACCGACAAACTGGTTGCAATATTTGCCCTGGCCCAAAGGTTCTTGGGGGTGCTCCAGGATGAATATCTTGCCGGGCTATGGAGATCCGAGCTGTTCAAAGGACTGTCTTGGTACGTCAACCCTATGCAGCCGCAGAAACACGCGCTGCCCAAGCCGCCCACAGCCCATCCACCAAGCCCATATATAGCCCCGTCCTGGTCCTGGGCATCATCGACAATGAGGACCGACCACCATAATGCAACACGCACGTGGGTCTATCATCCAGGTGAAACTGCCGAGATTGTTGCTATTGCCGTCACCCCAGTCTCAAACGACAACCCATATGGTTCGATCGTCCCCGGGTCGTCTATCACACTATGTTCACCGTCATTCGAGGTTCGGATCACGCTCAGACCTTTCGACATCAACCTTCTCGGAGAATCAGATCATTTCAAACACTTGAAGCGGTGGAAGGCTTACCACCGCTGTCACCGAGAGGAACATGATTCCTCGGAGGATATTGAGCTCGGCACTTTCTTCCCTGACCACGAGTTTCAAGGTGCAGACGACGCAACTCATGAGTTGATCTGTCTGCCCATTGGACTTGACTCTGAGAAGAAAAAGGGTTCGATGACTCTGCAGAGTACGCCGGCGAGCGCAGTCGCGCTTGTGGTGGAGAAGATCCCGGGCGAGCAGGCAGACAAGTATCGGCGGAGAGGCCTCCTGTTTGACGAGAGCCTAGCCATATACGGCATAAAAGACGAAAGGGTTATGTTGAGAAGGCTTTTGCAAACCAACAGACGAGAGCTAGGCTTGTTTGAGATTGTTTAGGAGGCAGACACGACCTACAGTCGACTCATATCACCTTGAGCTGTCAGGACATGTTGATCATGATGAAGAGAGGGACCCGGAACTGTGAAACTGTATTCAAGTTATGCTGCCATCGATGTTCTATTTTCAGCCGGTCCAGTTTCAGATGTCAATGTCATCATCTGAAGTCTCCAACTTGAAGGTTTTGGGATTCTTAGATCACAAAATGGGCTAGACTCGTCATGTAATTGTATGGTACTCATCTTGCTCCATCACCGCGAGAGCTATCACACAATACCCTATCAGCAGGAGAGAGGTACCGATCTCGTGTCGGGCCCACATGTAACTCACTGCCACTGATCACAATTTCCGCCCGGCATTCCTCCATCTTGAGAGGCAAATACCGAGACTTGTTTTGCATCCAGGTTGCCCCGGAGCCAACAGCTCAATCCCTGAACAACTGTTTGGATCGCCAGCCTGCCATGAGATGCCACGAGGAACGAGAAAAGCTTATCCCCAACCAAGCTGCACCTCGACTGCCGTGTCATCCACACCTCTTCGGTCTCCAACCAATAACACGGAATATGATTCCTCGAATGGATCCCTACTTGCCTTATCATTATGTATCGTAGAAATGGATGGTTAATGTAGGGTTGATAATTATGTTGGTCAGCAATGGGAATTCTGATATTGGCATGCAACTCGTCGGTGGGTACGTTCGCTGCCTGCATGATTATATTAATACAACTCCAAGTTACCCCCAGGAGACATGTCACAAAAGTGCGTGTTTAAATGGATGAATTGGGTTATCCGAAAGATATGTCTAGAAGTGCATTGTAGCCAGGCACGGCAGGGAAGGGGATGAGAGCTCTTTGGGGACTTTGAAGGTTCAATACACTGGACCCTCCATACATGACCGAGCACCACCGGATATTGACCTACATCCCGGAGCTAGATAATCGGAAAAGAAAGTACCGGAAAGTCCTCCGGGAGGATTCCTCATAATATATGTAAACCTATTTAGGCACAGCATGTTCTTGCCAACATGTCTGCTGTAGGCCACCTCGGCCTGATGTATTTGATGTTCTGTTCGACGACTGCAGTTAGCCCACTTCCTTTCGCGATGGGTAGGATTTTGATCAAGTTCAAGGTCATGGAAAAGTGTCTAACGCCACCTTCAATGGAAGATCGACACAAGATGTTGCCCTCACACGTATATTCAGTGTCGGACGGCTTTACAGCCATCTTGAAGCAGGACCGGCACGAAGGAGCATATCCTCACCCGTTCCCGAATTGGGGACAAGACGGCACGGAAGTGGGGGGCCACCTGTGAGTCGCCCATGATCCACTTGCAACAGACCGAGCCCATCGTCCACGCATTGGAGTGGCGGGAGCAGGAGCGCGTGGGTTGGAAGATTCCCAAAAACCAGACCCAGATTCCGCACAAGCTCGGAACCGAAGAAAGCCGCGTAAAGTGGGATAATCTCGCCAGTGCTTGATACCCAAGTGTATCCTCGAATCCGTATTCTACAAAATATGTACACTACAAGCATGCATCGGTCTTGGATTCCAGAAACGAAAATCCAAATCTCAATGAACGCGTTCGGTAGCAATATCTAGGATGGATAATAACGCGGTACGTACTACCTACATCTCCTGCAAGACTCTGCATATCCTTGGGTCGCAATCCAAACTTGGCAAGTCCCATCACAAACTTCCATTTATCCGGCGCTGGCCACCGGACCCGTAATCCGCTTCGACTCCTTCACGGTTCGGGGGACCAACCAGCAGCCCTTTGACTGGACGGATAACCCGCCGTCTTGGCTCGCTTATCCCTATGTGTACAATATAGCCTAGAGCGTCGCATCTACACGACAAAGCAGTTCGCGGCCTGGAGAAGGGTAGGTAGCAGCAGGTGTAACCGTCATCAATACTCAACAAAATCCGACGCGGGACAGTCTGACAGGGTCCGGGGCTGCTTGCCTGCTTGGTGCGCGTGTGTCTTCTCTCTGCCGTGATATCCAGATCTGTTCCGTCCACTCAACTCGAGTCGCTTCGGTTTGGATCAAGTCCGATGTGCTGTAGAGCGGATGACAGTGGTATTAGTTGGTAGGCGTTATGATGTCCGCATTTTATCCACTGCACATCTATCTACCATACTACTGTACATCTCATCTGGATGATCTTCTGGGAGGGGGCCAGATACAGCCAAACGGTATCTGTCGACCACTGAGTACGACGGCGAGGGTCATGTGTGTCTCCTCTTTTCTCCATGTCGTGCGAGATCGCCTCTGCCCCAATTTACCCAGCAAAACGGTACCCAAAGCACCGGGGAACGTTCCGACTTCCAGGTTTTCCACCTCGAGGGCTCGCGTTCTGTTTCCCCGCTGTTGCAATGAATCCAGTTTTTTACTCTCTGTGTTCCCAGCTCCCAGTGCATTGGGAAGAGAGGTGCGTCTTATAGGCTACGGTGGAGAATGCTATAGCCGCCGCATTTGAACGTCAGTCCATCGTTGCGAGCCTAACAGATGAAGAACTACGTTTGACATGTCGTACGCTATACGCGTGGTTGGGTCGAGGTTGATTTAGAATGCTCATGATATTCGGATATGGATGCCGAATGAGTTCCAAAAGCCGTTTTATGCCCATGGAAAGTGAAGAAGCTTCGATGCTAAGGAAACACGACCTATCCCCGTTCGGGTGAAACCGCTGTTGATCACTTTGCGGCTCTTTTGAATCCATGACTAAGAGAAAAGAATGACTCCGCACCGTTGCGCTTAAAACAACAACATCGCCATTCTTGGCAGTGTTTTCCCCTACAACTCGATATCAACGCCAGACATCAGAAACCTTTCTCGAATGACATCACGATGCCTGATGACCTGCACATCTTGGCGGCATTATCAGACAGACCCAGCAATCCAAAACCAGGGGAACAATCCACACTGCCACTGTGCCAATCGACGCCGCCAACCTGGATACGGAAACCGGGGCAGGTCAAGTCTGTCTGTCTGCCTGGCGATAAAGGGGCCAAGGAGGAGGAGGGGGTCGGACTGGCGGATATCATATATCTCGCCGCATATCGACCGCAATGGGAATTTCATTGAAAGCAGAAACGACCAAAGAAAGCTGGAATTGGGCCAACTTGGTGTACAGCCAAGAGCTTCCAAGACCTCAAACGGCCGGGACTTGGATGCGCCAAGTGCACCGGCAGGGCAAGAAAGCAGGCACGCTGGGAATCCGGTGCTACCAATCATGGCATTTCCAAGACACCATCAATCTTGTGCTCATTGCTCAATGGTGAGGTGAGGTAGTGCCCAGCAAAGGCCGAGCCTGTTGTCGAGAAGGAAATCAAATCAGTTGACCTGGAAAGTCTGGGGATCGACAAGGAACCAACCTCGAGCAAACTGGAGACTCGGACAAGTGCATTGCGGAGAGCCGGAGAGGGATTCACTGAAGCTGACTAGAGGCTTGGAGGTTGATGAAGGAGAATGATCGAGTTTGGATCACGAGACCATCACAAACTTGACCAGCATCAACATGAAGCATCTACACTACCGGTACGTATCGAGAATGAACTGAAAATCCTCAACCGTTCGTCCGAATAAGCTGAGAAAAAGAAACGAGACAGCAGTTCAAAACGTTGGCAGGCAGAATGGCACCCCGGCCAGTCAAGAACGGCCGTTTTGCCCAATCCGAGCAGCCCAACCAGACTTGGATGCTCTTGGCCGACGGTAGAGGCGTTTTGCTGTGCCCTTCCCTCGCCCAGAATACGCTAAGCCAAGCAACGTCAGCACACACCTCTCCCCTCTCGGGGCCTTTTAGGGCAGCATTTCAGAGCTCGATTGTGTGCGGTTCTTGCGCTCGGCAGTGCTGACCGAGCGGGACGAGAGCAAAAACAACACGCCAAAAGCCACATGGCAATTGTCCCTGGATCTTTTCTTGTTTCGACGCTAGCGTACGCCATACCGTACGCGCTTTACCTTGTTCAGCTACACACCATCTCGACTACATTTCTCCTCAAATCTCGGCCGGACGGAACGAGAGCTGAAGCTTTTAGTGAGCCGTTGAGGAGTGCCTGCATCTGGCGCTAGACTCGAGAGATTCTGGCGGCGCAAGTTTGGACAGAAAAGAAGGGAAAGAGGAAACAAATCAAAAAACGAGATACAGATGAATTACCTACCGGTACAACGCGGGTCGTTGGCTGCAACAATATGCAGAGCAGAGCTTTTTCCAGTGCAAGAGGAGAGGAAAACTAATTATCGGATCTTTATAAGGGGCGACCCTGAATGATGGGACGAATGGTTGGTACGTGGCTGCGGCGGATGAATCAAAGTGGCTGAAACCCACCCAGCAAACAGAGAAAATATAAAAGACGATCAATTAAAAAAAGAAAAACTCATATCGGCGGGTTTCTTGTTTTTTTGCGCCTTCTGTTATGCATCTTGCTGTTGGTGGTGGTGGATGATAATTACGGCCAAATTACGGGGTGTACCGGTCCGTCTGCTTTTTGGTTACCATGTCAAAGCTCGGAAATTACAAACATGAATACGGATACGGGAGGGCCACGAGATGTATTGACTGTACGGTACAATACAGGTACACTCACAGTACAGACGTTACAAACCGTTACCTGACGAATACGGATACATCCACTGGACTGCTGTCTGCCGTGCTGATATTGTTGAATGGCAGTGATAATGAAAGACGATGAGAAATTCGGATCTTGCTCAAGATCAGATCAACTCAGCGCTAGTAAGGATTTGATGCCCGGGGGACGTGGAAAGAAGAAGCAACGTCCGGAAGGATTGAAACTGGGGTAAAGTGGATAGCCCCCCCCCCCCCAGGACCCTAGCTGCCGTGACATTCTCCAATCTGGTGAGATCTGGGCACATAATGTGTCAATCTTGTCAAAATGATGATGCCCAGAGTTTTGTTGGATCAAGCGTCAAGAGTGAGAGAGCGAACTAAGCCTGGAATACTGACCGAGATCAACCTGTCTTGGACTGGCCGAGTGGAAATCCTGGGGAAATCTGGGGAAACTGGAGCAAACTAGAGCAAGAGATGGAGCTCGCAAGATGTTCTCGACCTGAGTCGACTGTTAGCGGATTGTGGGGGGGAAAGAGAGTCTCCAGAACAACATCAGCCCAGATCGGCCTGAGAGGTTGGGGGAAACGAAAGAAACAAACAACGAACCATAAAAGTCTGGGGAAGAGAAAAAAGAGGATCGCGCTAGGGTCAGAGGGAGGAGAACAGGGGCAATGACAGGCCGCAGGCGGTGGATTTGAACATAAAAAGAAAGGGTATGCCAAGCCCTGCACAACACTTTGCACCTTCCTTTCTCATCCAAGCTCTGTTTTGCTCGCCGAATCGTTTCGATATCGGAGACCGAAAACAGAGTCAAAGAATGAAAAACTGTCAGCTCGACAAATGATGCCCATCTCGGATTCGCAGGTCTTCTTCAGGACTGAGCTGCCACTGGGAGATCAGATACCCCGTAATGCAAAAGAAAATGCCATCTTTGGAACGCTGATTCGAGGTGCGTACGTATCCGTAACGGTTAACACGTACCAGCTACGGTATCCCATACGCTCCCCTGAGTACCACTTACACGGGGTCATGCACTCAATCCAAAGTCAACATCTCAATGTCAACAGTAGTGTACACAACCACGGCAGAGTAAAACTACCCCTGAGGACGCCATGTCAAACATGCCGATCGGCGCATTTTCCAGACGTAAAAAAATCATTTACTATCCCAATGTCCCGAATCTCTGCTTCAGCTATTATCTTAGCCAGCAGATCTGTCGACCGTGGCTTGCTATTGTGTGATACAGCATGTCTGTGCCTTCAGCCCACCAGCTCGTCCTCACTCAGCGACACGCCTTACTGGCAGGAAAGACGACGCGAAGGATATTTTGAGAATTCCAGCCCATCGTCTGTGCAACGAGAACCTTTGTGCTGTCTCGACTGCTTCAGCACGCTAAAGGAGCCGTCATCAAAAGAGTCCCTCACCGGGAATCCTTTGGCCCGCCATTGATTCGCCTTGGCGAACCAAAAACATCATCTCAACAAGCGCGGAAACGAAGAAAAAGTAACCCTTCTACTTCAAATGGATATCAATTTCCGAGGTACCGTATGTTCCAGGTCACAGGAAAATGTTCTACGCTTGGACTGGTGCTAGCTTCTGAGGTTGGTAGCTGCACAGAAACGCACAAAAAGAACAACACGAAGGTCTTGGCTATCGTAGATCTCACACGTGTCGACCTGGCCCAGGGTGGGATAGCTCAGAGAGACACCAACAAAACATGGCGAGCCGGACCATGCAGTGGGTGAGCGGGAAGGCAGCAGCCAGCCCGGCAGCAGCCAGCAAACAAGCAGAAGAAAGTTGGTGGTGCAACGATGAGCGAGCCAACAAGTGAGAAGGGAGTGTCTGTGTGTTCTTGGGCGAGGAAAAACACATGGCACCAACCGACAAGGGGGCCCAAAATCCCATGGTTGCGAGAGAAATCTCCCATGGTCGACGACAAGAGCCGCCTCACACCGGCGTCAAGGGTGGTCGTCGACCTCTTGCTAGGTGAAAGACAACGGATTCTCTGTCTCGGTCAATTTCCACGCCGTACCCTTCAAACGCAGCCACAGAGTTGGTGCAAGAAACACAGAACCTCACCAAGAGCCCCCAAGAGCTACTCGAGGAGTCGAGGTTCTTCTCCATGTCCCCGAAAAGCTTCGTCCGGTTCGGATGACGGGTGCAGGAGCGGGCCTGACCGTTGGTGGCAGCCACGTGCGGGGGATTGTTGGGCGTCCTGGGCAAAGTCTGGGCATTTCTTGCGCGATGCTGCTCAAGGAGCAAGACTCGAAAAGTGGTGATGCAGATGAACCAGCGTTTCTCTGCCAGTCTCACCAAAGGCTCTCCAGTTCTTGACGGGCATCAGGCCAATGGCAAGCCGTTCCGGGAAGCAAGCCAAGCCGGACAAGAGAATGGAGGTAACCCCAACGAGGGAGGGGTGCTGCAAGTTCCGGGGTGTTGGGGGCGCCGGCCCAAGACAGCAAGTCCACCCGTAATATTACAGAAATACCACAAAAAGTGACCAACTATTTGGCTATTTGGATGTATAATGCATGCAGAATTACCTTGCTGCAGTTGGTACAAAGGCAGCAGGCAAGTTTGCGATGGACTGTCTTGAGCCGTCTTGGCAGACACCGGTGGATTGGCTGATATCCTATCGGACCGCCTTTTCTCGTCTTACTCAGCGATATCAGAGATATTGTGTGCCGGCATGCACGGCGGAGGAGCAGATATATCTGTCAGATGGACCGACACACTGGAGTCCTGGGTTGATATTGCCCGGTGTTTTACCACGGATTAAGCCCTGCCCTATCCGTATTAGATAGATGCCAGACCGGATCTCATGTTACGCTCATCAGCAGGCCTTATCGGACCTTGCCTGCCAACGGGAGCTGTGTGCATGCATTTGTATCAATTTCGAGTACACGTATCCGTATTCAAAAGCGGTATTGAGACGGTCCCATACTGTACTAGGTGTAAACCGTATTTACATGTACAAGACCGCCTGTAGTGTACATGTACCCGTTACCCCCCACATTACGAATGCCCAGCCAGTTCACTTCATCCTGGACCTGTCATGCTATTTTGGACCTTTCCCAACTCAACTAGACCAAGACAACCGATGGTCAAACGTCTTTTTAAGAAATACCCCGAAACTCCAAGTGCGGCAGTACGGAAGCTCAAATCACGGACGAACTGAACAAAGCTAGAAAGCTCCCTGTTTGCATGATATCCATTTTCCCCAGAAAAACACCAGTGAATTACAACAATGTCCATGACAGGGTGGACCCCTGATCTGTGTCTTGGACACCTTGCCCACGCACCATTAACGACATGGAGCTGGTCAGGCATTTCCCCATATTGGCGGTCCAGGTTCTTGTTTAATGTTCCATCCACGAAAGAGAAACCAATGGATCCAAAGCACCCTTTCTGTCTTTCTGTTCTGTTCCACTTTACGGATACACTTGTCTGGTACGGGCCTACACTCCCGCAATGTCTCACCTTTTTGCTCTCCCCGACAGCGCCGCCCGGTGACATCGGGGCAGAGACAGCTCATCCGGAAAAGATCTGCCATAAAGGCTCGTACGCAGTATTCAGGTTGGCTAATCAGTGCATACACTGTACACTACCAGATAGCACTTACTGTACGTACAGTTTGCGCCTAACGGGATACAGGAAATGATGTGCACTTTCCTGCCATGAGAGCATTCAAGGTCAAGTAACATGGGCCCCATTTTCTGCCCTAGTGGGCATCCAACACAACCCAGGACAGAGATATCCAAGACAACAAGGACAGGACAGGGTTTCCCCGAGCCGTGTCCCTCATCTCTGTCACTGTATGCCTGTCTCTGATACCCTGCCCGTGGGAAAGACTTGGGTCCAGGTAGTATGGGCGGATGGTACTCCGTAAGGGCCTGCCGTTTACCAGTTCCCAAGGTTTGTAATTTACCATTATATGGTACCACGACCCCCCTGTGTCTAGGCACAATTCCCATGCTCGTCCTCCCACCCCTTCCCCTTTGCCCCGGGTTGAAGCAATTAGTATAAAGATAACTGTCCGACCCGCACATGTCTTGATTCCCATTTCTTATCCCGTCCCTCTCTTGCTATCCCCTTGTACCCCTTTCTTTCCTTGGGTCAAAGGTTCAGACACCGGTCTCGCAGTTGTTTGCTCAGCTGTGCCTATTCGACCACACGGTACACCTACCCCTACTGTTTACACCACCAGGGCCAGCAAAGAACAGGCGTCATGGGCTACACTTCCACGGGGGAAGTCTCCCAAGGGGACAACCCAACCGAGACGTCGTCGGTCACGTACGAGAAAGGAGGCAACAACTCGCCCATTCCCGGTGAGAAGGGCGCGGTCGGGGCGCTCGAGGCATCATCATCGGTCGAGCAGCTCACAGAGCCTTGGGACACCAAGTCGACCAAGCGTCTCCTCCGCAAGATTGACGGCTACCTCATCCCCTTCCTTGCCCTCCTCTATCTCCTCTCCTTCCTTGACAGAACCAACATCGGCAACGCCCGTCTGAATACTCTCGAGGAGGATCTCAAACTCGACAAGGACCGTCTGCAGTACAACGATGCGCTGGCCATCTTCTTCCCCTTTTACGTGGCGGCCGAGATCCCGTCCAACATGGCCATGAAGCGCTTCCGGCCGAGCATCTGGATTCCCTCCATCATGATTGCGTGGGGCGTCTGCTGCACACTCATGGGTATCGTGCACAACTACGCCGGCTTGATGTCTGTGCGAGCTGCTTTGGGAATTGCCGAGGGCGGTCTTTTCCCCGGCATTACTTATTAGTGAGTTTCTCATGTTTCAGGGGTTCGCCCAAGATGACGGTGTGCTAACCTGTCGCCAAAGCATCACCATGTGGTACCGCCGTCACGAGTGCGGTCTCCGGATGGCCATCTTCTTCTCGGCCGCCACGGCAGCAGGTGCCTTTGGTGGTCTGCTCGCCCGCGGCATCATTGAGCTCGACGGCAGGGCCAACCTGGCCGGATGGCAGTGGATCTTCATCCTCGAGGGCATCCTCACCATCATAGTCGCTCTTATCGCCTTCAAGGCCATGTCCGACTACCCTCAAACTGCCAAATTCTTGACCCCGCCCGAGCGCGCCGAGGTCCTGGCGCGGTTGAAGCGCGACCGCTCTTCCCTGGCCGACGAGTTCAGCATGAAGTACTTCTGGGACGCCATCAAGGACTGGAAAATCTGGGTCCACATGTTCATCACCATCGGCGTCTATACCGGGCTTTACAGCTACTCGCTCTTCCTTCCCACCATCGTTCGCGATCTCGGCTACAAGGACAACCCGAACTTGGCCCAGCTCATGACCGTCCCCCCGTACATCGCTGCCTGCATTTGCTGCATCGCTGCCGGGTGGGCCGCTGATCGCATGGGCACCCGTGGTGTTTTCATGATTGGCTTCATGGCCACTGCGTATGTTTTTGTCTCTCGTTTGCCTCCCTGAATATGTCGCAGCTAACACGGCCGAAAACAGCATCGTCGGCCTCATCATGCTCCTCGCCTCCGACTCCAACCAAGTCAAGTACGCCGGCTGCTTCTTCCTCGCCTGCGGCATCTACCCCAACGTGCCCCAGGGTGTGGCCTGGAACGGCAACAACATTGGCGGCTCCCTCAAGCGTGGTGTCGGTATTGCCATGCACGTCGGATTCGGCAACCTCGGAGGAACCATGTCGGCCTACCTGTACCTCTCGCGCGACGCGCCCAAGTACAAGCCCGGCCACGCGACCCTGATCGCCTTCCAGTCCATGGCTCTGATCCTGTCCGTCTTCATGACCATCTACCTCCGCCGCGAGAACGCCCGCCGTGACCGCGAGTACAAGCCGCCAAGCGAGTACACCGAGGAGGAGAGGGCGCTGGAGAGAGAGAAGGGCGACAACGCTTCCTTCTTCCGCTACACAGTCTAAGTCTGACGGGTGCTCTTTTGCATTGTTTGGATCGTTTTTTTGCGATATGCCAGAGCTGCAATTGAGAGGCAATCTGTCTTGTATTTTCCGTTTCATGATGAGGAATGGGGGACTGGTTAGAAACGAGAAACTCGTAGATATTTAACCGGGCGGGGTTTGTACTTATCACACTGACGGACAGACGGATGACACGGATATGATGGAGATGACAGGCATACTTTCCTCAGATGTACATGGCTTTTCATCATCTGTACCCTTTTCTTGCTTTTTTCTTGAATGGATAAAAGTCATCGTCTGGCTGGGTTTTCCATACCTACTAGTACCATATACCTCGGCCCGTCTATAAATCCAAGTTTGAATGGTTGTTGATCATGAGATTCTGTGTCTTTCCAACCATGCAACTGTGAGAAAAGGAGTGATTTGGAGCCCCTGACTCAAGTTGTTGCGATATCCGATGGCCCCTTTGGCGCGGCACAGGGTAAAGCCTCGATCTTAGGTGCTTCGGTATCATGGGGCCTCGACGACGGTGATGAGGTGAGTACCTGAAATTGATTGCAATGAGAGCTGATGGCCACTCGACAGCCACCGAAAGAAACAGTCACGGATCCATGTCTGGAACAAGGCAATGCACCAGAGAGAATCTGCAGGATCTCCGGCATCTAGCCCCTGTCCATGTCAACATGAACCCAAATCCATGTCCTCGGGTCCGTAACAGGGAGTCCGTCTTTGCCCGCCTTCCTTCTACTGTTGCTGCAAATGTCTTGCTTATTGTCACACAGTCTTTGGGAGTCCAGACCTGACTTTCTCCAACTCCCGTTTCTGGTAATGTGTGTCAGAGCTTCGTGAAGTCGATATCTCGGCAGGGTTGAGGCAGTATTGATTGATTGATTGCTTTGCTCAACCCCCATCAATGTTCTATTTGTCCCTTTTCTGCTCTTCAAAGAACCAGACTCAAACCTCGAGCTCACTAATATGTCCACTCTTGCCTATTAAAACAACACTTTTTTTGCGAAGGGCTGCCAATATAACAAGAGATTTTGTAAATTGACTGATGCTCGACGGTACAGTAAACCAGTTTTGTGATATTGCTGCAGTCCCAAATATGTGTGACCCAGAGCGAAGAGATGCGTCGAACAAGTCAAGTAGTAAGGTCGGAGCCATGTTTGTCGACTGTGATAGGCTGCTTGTATGGCCAAGTCGAGAGAATGTGGAAGCCGGCCAGGCGAGGTTGTTCACGGGTTTGGAACCAAATGGTCCGCAAAAACCGGCTAAGGAGTAACTCATAGTCAGATAGTGTTAGGAATGAAGAGGGCGTGGAGCGCTAACCGGCGCCATGACGGCACAGCTTGTGCTCTTCTCGTCCGAATTTTCAGTCACGGCCCCTTCAACTGCTCTTGAGTGTGCAGGTCCGGACTACCATCATGACCCTTATCCCCTTGCTCACCCATTGACTTGTTATTGGACTCGCAGGAGTCAGAGTCGGAGCCGGCCGCTTCCGCATCGTCCTCTGCGGCGGTTGCTGAAATAGTGTTGGCAATCCGACGCCGCTTTCTCGCGGACTCAACAGCAGCAACAATGAATAAAGGGAGGATCATTGCTCCTAGGACTCCTAAAAACAAAACCACCCACCATTCGTCGAAAGGGTCTTTGGGCGGTGCTGGGAAAATCGCGACCGGAATCTTCTTTTGGGTTACGTCGTTGATCTTGACAACGTACTCGCCATGGATCTGGTCAATGGTGATATTGAGCAAGAAGCCCAGTTTCTCGATGGAGGGATCGAGGACTGGAGCCATAGTTACGATGGTTTTACCTGCTAGGAATCTGGAGAGCTGAAAAACTTGGAAGCGCGGGGATACTCGGTTTATAAGGTTCGGATATCAACACTCCACTTGGACCTCGTCATCTTGAGCCATATCCGAGGTCCAACTTGGAGGTTATTTCGTGGAAGCTTTTGCTCGGTGGCGCCATTACCCCACATACACCGGTCACGGGCTGTCCACGGGTAGCTGAGACTACGATATTTTGCTCCAAGGCCACTTTAGGGTTGAGGCCAGTGTTTGTAACGGTCATTGGACAAGCCCCCAGGGTCCCCACTTACATACCACTGCCAAACAAACTGTTGGATTGACTCAATATTGTCCTAGGTATCAACTTCCCAGACCATGTCCTTGAAAGGCTTGAATAGCCCCAGTCGCGATTCCGCGAGCTGAGGTGGTGGTCCTCAGGGGTCCACGTGACCTCCGCAGCACAAATCTCGACCAGCTGTTAACCAACTGTGAGGACCCACAAATTGCCCAAAAAGGAGCAGTCAACAAAAATTTCGAAATCACCATTGACCATAATAACAGCAAAGCAACAAAACACATGGGCATCGGCGACTCATTTACCGGTAAATTTATCTGATCACGAGGCAAAACTCACGAGGTGAAAATGGATGTTGAAATGGATATCGACGGAGGTCATCTGGATGACTTTGCTCGAGGCACTCACGACTTTCTGAACTGGTTCAGGTCACTGCCCGGTGCCACCTTTCACGAGGATACCAGGATCGAGGATTTACGAGGCAAGAACGCTGGGCGTGGAATTAGTGAGTACCATAGATTTCACGCTGTCTATTCCCATCGAAGGCCTGGTCTCAAACTTGACGTTACCCAGCCATCTCATAACTAACAACTCATCAGTTGCAACCAAGCCCATTGAGCCCGAAACAGTGCTCTTCACGATCCCCCGGGATTCCATCATAAGCACGTCGACCTCAGAACTGCCCACACTGCTCCCAGAGGTGTTTAAGCAGCCAGACAATGCCGAAGAAGACTCGGACTCGGAATCGGAGGAAGAGCAAGCCCCAACGTACCCACCCAGACAAGACCCCTGGACCTCTCTCATTCTTATCCTCATATACGAACACTTCCGGTCTCTACCGACGTCTCCCTCGTATTCGAGATGGGCACCCTACCTCTCCATCCTGCCCTCTGAATTCGACACTCCCATGTTCTGGACCCTAGAGGAAGTTTCTCAACTCCAGGCGAGTTCCCTCGTCTCCAAGATTGGCAAAGACAAGGCAGACGCCATGATACGAACCAAGATTCTCCCCGTCATCCGACGCAATCCCTCGGTATTCTTCCCCTCTGCAAGCACAGGGTCCATCCCCTCAGACAGCGAGATCACTTCTCTCGCCCACAAGATGGGCTCGGCAATAATGGCCTACGCATTTGACCTCGAGAAAGAAGACTCGGATGACCAACCAAATCCGGCTCACAACCCACAAGACGGTGACTCGGACGGCGAAGAGGAAGACTCGTGGATAGAAGACCAGCCCCCCAAACCATCCCAAATGGCCATGGTACCACTGGCCGACATCCTCAACTCGGACGCCGAGTTCAACGCCTTCATCAACCACGACTCTCCAACCCACTTGACGGCCCTCTCCATCCGGCGAATCGAACCAGGCGAAGAAATCCTCAACTACTACGGCCCACTCCCTTCCTCTGAACTCCTTCGAAGATACGGCTACGTCACGCCAAAACACACCCGCTACGACGTGGTAGAGCTCTCCTGGGAGTTGGTCGCCAAATACCTCAGACAGGCTCTCATCACCAAGTACAACCTCACCGAGGACACATGGCAAAAGACCCACCAGAAGATCCAAAACGATGGCGACTTTGACCTAGAAGAAGCCTTTGTCTTGGAACGGCACAGTGAAGATCCAGACTCAACAGGTCAACTCACCAGTGAGGCAGTCTTTGCCAGCCTGCCCGAAGATCTCTCGGAGCAGGTGAAATATCTGCTCAAGATGATCAAAAAGGTTGGTGGGCCCGAGTTTGAGAAGCTAGGCGACAAGGATATCAGAAATGAGATTTACCTAGATGCTGTGCTCAAGGCTCTCAAGGAACGGGAAGGTGAATATGGCACCACTGTGGAAGAGGACGAAAGGATCCTGGATGAGGCTGCCAACGGGAATGGGCCCAGCAGGAGGGTGCAAATGGCTGTTTGGGTGCGCATGGGAGAGAAGAAGCTCCTTAGGGAGGCACAAAAATGTGTTGGGGACAAGCTGGACGAGGTCAGGGCCAAGGTTAGTGCGGCGGCATCGACCACGAGCGCAAAGCGGTCGGCCGGTGGTGAGGAGCCGTCAGCCAAGAGACGGAGGGGTTGAACAAATACGACGTGTACAGTATTCCACGGTATAAGTCAAGTTGATGTACGTGTATGAACAAAGGGAGTGACCCTGTCAGTGCCAGTGACTTGAGTTAATGCCATTTGTATTATACGATACATGCGTATGTTTCAGCTCTGTAAGGCAATCTTCTCCCCTTCAATAAAGTGATGCCTCTTAAGGTCACGAGCAAGGCACCATTCCCTTGTCTTGAAGTGCGGGTTGACTATTTGCCTTAGAATGTTGTATCTAGCAACCACGCCCGGGATAGCGGAGGCAAAAGTAAGATTCGATTTATCTGCTCAAAAGCAAAATGGTTGCGAGAGAACGCCGAGCAAGAACGCCGAGCAACATCGCCTGCAATGGACGGTGCCAGAGCACAATCCGAGAATAATAAAATAGAGAAGAATGCGAATAAACCAATTCGAGCCCGTGATGTGACCGATTCCGCCGCCCAAAAAAGGAAAAGGAAAAAAAAGAAACCATGATACACCAGACTTTGCTTTGCGCAAATTTTTCTTCCTAAACCCAAAAACACTGTGCCCTCTGTGGGGTAGGTATCAAGATAAAAGACCAAACTTAAAAAGACCTCAAGTCCAAAGATAAAAGACGGCTGGCAAAAACCTCACTGCCCTGGGTCGGCTTTCTTCTTTTTGACAACGCCCAAGACGTTGACCTTGGGGCCACCTTCAGTCCCGGGCGGTGTGGGACCATCTCCTACTTCGGAATCTTTCCTCTTTCTCTTCACCAGGTTAGACGACATAACATTGACCGCTGGTGGATGCGGTGTGCCATCACCATCGGCAGCGCCATCACCGGCAGCTATGGAACCCTTCCTCTTGACCACTCCAAGAACATTGGCGGTCCCAGGACCACCAGTTCCGTTCGTCAGCGACTGCCCGAGAACCGATCTCTTCCCGACGACCTCTTGGCCCCACTTGGAGCCCATACCAGCCTCGCCGATCCACCGCCGGGTGCTGCTCGTCGCCTTGGCCAGCGTGGAAAAGTCAAGATGCAGCAGAACCTCGCCAATGCGCTTGAAATCGTTGTCATCAACTACCTTCTCCCCGCGGCCTTGCTCGGGCCAGTAGTAGTACGCCGTCCTTGTCGGACGCTTGATGAGCTTTGAGCGCTGCTCCGTCTTGACCCTTGGTGCGCGGGGAATGATCTTGCCTGTCAGCTTCTTCTTTTTCTTCTTCTTCTCCTCGGTAGGGTCAAAGTTCTTCTTGGACGGGGTCGAGGAGACGGAAGCTTCAAGGTTGAGCTTCAAGGGACTCGCTTGTGGTGTGCGACTCGACAGATCAACTCGGCGGCGCGGAGGGGTTGACGGAGGGAGCTTATCTGGCATGGACTCGAACGACGCACTGAAGGACCCAACATTGGATGCGCTGAACGAGGCATTGGGCGTTGGGAGCTCGGTAGTCTGCGTGGACTGGGCGTCTTGAGACTGTTGAGCCTTTCCGGGAGGGTCAAACACCAACCAGACAAAGCCAGTCAATCTTCCGCTGGAGCATTCCTGTCTGAAGGCCATCATGTCCCAGAACTGCGCCAGCGTCTTGACGCTCTTCCACGTTCCCATATTTTCCTTCCACTTGGAAGCCTCCTCGTCCAGTTCGTCGCGGAAACGGCATTTCGGGTCGTCGGGGTATTTGGGTATCAGACACCGGGGCGGTACCCAGTCAAACTCGTCCGTGTAGTGTGATATCCGCTCGAGCGGTTGGTCGATGGCCCAGTTTTTGGCACTGCGCGACGTGCGGGGTATCATGGCTCGCATCTCGGACTGTTCCAGCCCAGGGACAATTAGATATCCCTTGGCTCTCTCCCACAGATCTTGCTTGTGTGTTTCGAGGAGCGGGTTCAAGACTCTGCACCACCACCTCACGAGACCCCAGTCGTCGAGCACATGCTTGCCCTTGTTGTCTACACTGCCTGGGTAAAGATATTGACCTTGGGCGCGGGCAAACAGGTTGATGACTGCTTGGGTATTCTTGCGATATCGGTGTTCGAGAAGGTAGGCCAAGAAGGTTGAGCAGACCTCGCGGATCGGCGAGGGCGTGCCTTTGGGCAGGCCCAAAAGCTGCAGATAGCCGGTCGAGTCGGCTTTAGAGACGAAGAAGGTGGTCTGAAAGGCAGTGGTGAATATGAAGACCTCGATGGCAAATGCCTGCACGCGCCCCGTCTTGTTCTCGGACGCTTTGGACGCTTCGGTCGCGGGAAGTGCGGGTTTCGTCGATGCGACCTGGTCTTTAACGTCGATCGAGACCGCGAGAAAGTGCTTCTCAGCAAAGGTCTTGTCTGGTCGCTCTCCTGGAGGAGCTGAGCAAAGAGGTTCGGTCTTGGTCGGCGGCGTAGAGATATGGTGAACGACGAATTTGTAGCCTTTTGGGAGGACTGTCGCGAGCTTGTCGAGCAGTGACGGCGTGCTCGACCTGGCAGACTCGCGCTTGGCCGTGGAGGGAGTAAGGGACGTCATGATGACAACGCCCAAGCAAAGAAAGATCCGCGATGGTGATTATGGGAAAATCATAGCAACGATGCGTAGGCAAAGCAACCTGGAATGCGCGGGCTTTGAATTGTGGCTGGGTTTGAAGGGAGAACCTGGAAGCAGCAACATGAAGTCGAGAGAAAGGGAGCAACCAGGTAAACCCGCCAATGAACTTCGTACGGATCCTTACGATACAAAAAGCGAGCTGTATCACAAGGTGGGGCTCCCTGCTTCAGCTGCAATCAGCTTGGTGAAGCACGCCAATCAAGAGTTTAATTGACGCGGGAATGAGTGTCGCGTGTGGCAGTCGCGGCAGCGCGTTCTCAGTGTCTCCACAGAAATCCGGGCGTGACGGGAGTGGTTTTTTCCGAGACTATGCACACCCCGGGACCCACTGACCTGGAAGCAGTGGGTCCACCATCCCCAAGCACCCAGCTCGCTTCCAGGAGATTTCTACCCGATGATTGGCCGAAACCTGCCAAAGCTGCTGGCTCAGGTCTGTCGTCGCGAAAAATTCCACCCGAGAGGCCGCTGTTCAAGGTCGATGAGGTCGGCGCTCTGGGCTACAACATCAGCGATCCCCGTCATTTCCTAGGGCCAATTTCAACCGCCAGCCATTCCAATGGCGTCCAGTTCGTCGAGATCAGCTTTTGCGTCGACATGTAAAGCGCTGCAGCAATGTAGTCGGTCATCACAACCATTGT
The DNA here is from genome assembly GCA_033297075.1 of Rhypophila decipiens. Classification (NCBI taxonomy): domain Eukaryota; kingdom Fungi; phylum Ascomycota; class Sordariomycetes; order Sordariales; family Naviculisporaceae; genus Rhypophila; species Rhypophila decipiens. Next base: position 164,169 of record MU858084.1, on the reverse strand, counting down.
CGCGACAGTTCACCCCAGCTTCCATTCGCCGGTTTACATCCTCCCCCGTTACCAGTTCCGACGATGCCGTCACCCAGTCGACACAAGCAGAGGCTGCGTCCTCCGACGCTTCCAAAGAACGGCCGAGATGGTCCTACACACCCGAGAGGATGAAGGGCGCCGGATTCTCGCTCAACATGGCCAAGGACCCAAGGAGGACGGTTTGGCACAACAACGAGGACCCAGAGCGATTAGACGCCATGTACAGGAAATTACTGGGAAGCGGCGGTGAAAAGGTGCTGCCTGACGAGGTCAAGTGGCTGGCTATTACCCACAAGAGCTTCGACCAGGGCAGGAGAGGATTCAACACGAGACTGGCATATTTCGGTACGTTATGAACCGTTGCTGGCCCTGCTCAAGTCGCCAAAGAAGAGTCTCTAATCTCGGGGTTTCAGGTCGCCAAATACTTGCCCTCGAGTCCGTACGCGCGATATTGGTGTCGTCAATCGACCCGACCGAGAGACCCGTACACGATGCCCACGGCCGCGAGCCCTATCAACATCCGGCCTTGGCCAACGTCGACAAGCTAAACGTTCGCCTGCCCCGGGACATTATAGAGAAGGACAAAGTTGCGAAACTGGCGCTTGAAGCAGGAATGCTGGGTGTGATACGGTGGAAGCCGCGGATGGTGCGTGAACCTGGATCGAGACCTAGCCAACACCAGGCCACTGACATTCTTAACTTGACTCCAACAGCCCGAAAATCTCGAAGGATCCGGTCTCACGGTGGTCCTCAACACTGCCGTGTATGCCATCATCGGCGCGATCTCACTGCAGCACGGCGCCGAGGTGGCACAGCGTGCGGTCAGAGAAAAGATTATCAGACGGTTAGGAGGTGTATAAAGCTGAATAACACAACAGAAAGACGAAATCAAGGGCATCGCATGGCGGGCGTTCCGTTGTAATAATATCATACAGATTCATGTATAAATGTGTACCATATATGGGTTTGGCTATAGAAGAAGCTGGCTGGCATACATATTGCTGTTTATTTGGCCCAACATGCGACTCGGGGATTGTGACATGGAAGTGAAGGGGCGCTGTTTACCATGAAATAGGGGCATTACGACTACCAGCCATCCTCGAACCGAATCTCGACCATGCGCAATGGACTCTTGCCGACAACCATCCAACCGCCGCCCTCTCGAAACTGGCCTCCGCGCCCCATCAAAAACCTGCGATACTCGTCACCGTCCCGCTTGCAATCTTCCAAGACCACCCGGCCGCCATCCCACCCCTCGGGAGGAACACGCCCCATGTACATGAACAAGACAAACTCCTCGACGTCGGCAAACACGGTCCTGGCAAAGGCCCTGAGCGTGGCGGCGCCCACCTGATGCGAAAAAGGCGCAACGCTCATAGCCAGCCGTTTGAGTCCTGTTCCTTTTGGTCTGCCCGGTCGTTTCTGCTGTTGCTGACTTTGATCCCTGAACCAGTTTAACAACCTGCTTAATCGGCCGAAATGCAGATCACCCAGCAATACGACCGTGTCGGTCTCGAGGTTCAGGTAGATGACGCGGTCAGAAGACGACAGCATGTTGCCTGGTTGCTCGCGGACGAATATGTCGTCTTGTTTGGTCCAAGAGGGGGTCCACGTGTCCCATTCGCTTTTCCCACTGTCGGGAATACCGCGGCTACCATGGCCGGTTGGATGAGTGGTATGGTCGGCCGGGTTATACGCCAACGGCAGACGGACAGTATAGAACTCCAGAGCAGCGCAGCGAGCCTCGGCCGAGACGGACAGAGCAGCCGGGTTACGCGACTCGGACTGCCATTTGGGCGGCGGGCCTGCTGCGGCCGGGTTGGATAGAGACGACGCCGAGGACGACAGGGCAGGGGAAAAGTGGGAGAATGTACCAAAGGACCCAATGCCACTGTAATGGTTCTCGTCGTCGGCCGCGTAGTGCGTCCTTCGGGCGTGTAGCTCGATGGTCCTGGGCGCAAGGAGAAAAGAAAAGTGCCAGATCTTGAGACGCAACTCGGCCGGGAGGAATGGGAACAGGTGGAATTCGGCTGCGGGCTCAGGAGTAATGGACAGATGGATCTCTGGGCATGTGTCTTCTAGCTTCGGTGAAGGAACAACAAGCTCTTGGATGGTGACTGTCACGGTTGCTGTTGCCGGCGGCAGAGAAGAGATTACGCTGGCAACTCGCTCGGGGAGTTTTATGGCTGCTCCGGACTTGGCGGTCATGGCTGCCATGGTGGTCGCCGTCGTGGATGCGATGCTCAGCTGCCCAATCTCGGCCTCGACCACACAGAGCTTGGAGTCGCTGTCCATGATGGAATTTTGCTATCTCTTCAGTTCTGCTTTCGCACAAGGCTGGGGAGATGCCGGGGTGGTGTGTTGGTGCGAAAATGACGTCGACGTTGGTCCGAGTTGAGGTGGTGCTACACTAATGCCGACGATGCAGGTCTGGTCCTTTCAGTCGTGCTCGGATACGTGCGCAATCTCGGCTTCAACACGTCGTCTGCGTCTGTTGCATCTATCATGCTGATGTCGTGGTGTTGAAAGCAAAGCATGGTCACAAACCAGTGTGGTATTTATATGCACGTGCATGTTTCCCAAAAGGGGGTTCCTGATCCCCAACTTGGACGAGTTGACAAGAACATTTGGGGAAAAAATGCCCGGGGAGTCTCAAGTAGACCGAAAAAAAATTAAGAGGGGCAATGGGATCGAGCCCCAACCTTTACCGCTTTTCGGGGTCCAGGGCATATATCCCGAGCGAGTGGTTACATACAGTGTGTGAGTGGTGGGCAAGGCCACGCCCTGTCGAGGTCATTTGCAATTCTCTGTGATGTCACTGTGCGCCTTTCTCCCGCTCCCTTGTCAGCTGTAACCGATCAATGAATGCAAAAGTGGTCTGATTTGAGAACATTTTCAGGGCCTGTCATTGGCCTTTTTTCTTGGTTCTGTACCTTTGAGAAGTCATTGCCATGTGCTCTATCAAGGTTACTTATGTACATACAGTGCACTAGGATCTGAGAATTCCTGGCTGTAAAATGCAAAGCTTTGGAGTGGGGGTAATCGGGGTCATTCTCAAGGACCTCGTTAGCATCAAGATCCCATGAAAGGGACGCACGCTTCTTATATCAGATGCTAACATGTTAGATGACGGAATGATGGATGAATGCAGACCTTACCGTCGTCTGAAATTACAGTAGAGTCCATTTTTGATATGTATATCTCGACACTCACCTTTACTTTATCGCCGCTCTAAGCTGTTTACCTCGTCGTTTTTTGCATCACGCTGATGTACCGCTCTTCTAGAATGACACCAAAATTAGAAAGGTCCCATCTAGAGATTACAAGATCTCATAATATCTCATTTCTTTATACTGCAACATGGTTTCTTCATTGCGTTTCCGTGCTTTCCCGCCCCTTACTCAAGCGGCGCCGCCTGGTCAGTCAACTTGGCCTTCATCCTGACCCCATCCGCCGGCTTGGAGGTAATCTGCCGAACGCTATACAACTCGTCCTTCACCTTGTATTGTCCCCTCTCATCCAGGATCGGCCTCCCTTTCTCATCTCGGGCCAATTCTCCCAGTCCGACCTTGGTAAAGTCGTAACGTCTTGCGATCATGGCGATAATCACTCTGGCCTCGATATTGGCCAGTTCCTGACCGATACAATTCCTCGGCCCGCGCTCAAACGGACGCCATGCGCCCGGTGGAATCTTGGCGGCCCCATCATGACCATTCTCGTCAACATTCGTCCTCTCAGAGGTATCGCTGTTCCCTAGCCACCGTTCGGGCACAAACTCATGAGCTGTTTCCCCATAGACGGACTGATCCTTTTGTATCAACGGATGGCAAAGGTATATGACCGCATCATCGAGAGGAATCACATTGCCCTTGTCGTCAGTGACCGAGAATCCTGATCCAGCCGGCGAATATCTCGCCGACCCAGCAGGCGGGTGCAGTCTCAACATCTCCTTGATGACGGCCGAGGTGTAACTCATCCTGCTCAGCAACTCTTCCCCGTCGGCAGACAGCAGCTTGTCGCTCACCACTCTAGGGTCCGGGTCCGTCCCAAAGACCTCATCCAGCTCATCCCTCACCGCCTTCAAGGCTCTTGGTGTCCGGGACAGCTCGTAAAAGATCCAGGTAAGCAGAATACTGGTGGTATCATGACCAGCGAACAGAAACGTCTTGATCTGATCCACCGTCACGCTCAACAAGTCGTCCGACAGCTCATCCACATCTTGCAGCCCAAGACTCAAGACACTCCTCGACTTGGCCTTGCCATCACCAAGTCTCTTTCGCTCGGCGAATTGCCGCCGAATCATGCCCCCAAGAATCTCGTCAATCCTGCCGCCCAGTCTGCGCCTCCTCATGATCTTTCCAGGTGTCAACCACCAGGGCAACCTCACCTCTTCGTCCTGCATGCTATAGCTCTGAATCAACTCGACATACAGCTCGATAAACTCGCCCTTTCTGTCTCCTCCGCCCTGGGCCTCGAAATCCTCATCCATGACCACGGCCCCGATGATATCAAAAGTCAGATTGATGGTCAGCTCCATGAACTCAAAGCTCTCGCCCGTAGCGGCATAACTATCCAAATGCCGCAAAAACACCACGGTCTTGTCGATGATGCACGGCAACAGAGAAATAAGATGGTGCGGTGCAAAACCAGGGTTGAACCTCTTGCGAAACGTCTTCCATTCGGCCCCATTTTTCATGAGGAGCGATTTCGGACCGACGAGGTAATTGAACGCCGACATTGTAGGGGACTTGGGCAAGCTCCAGGGGTGCGTTTTGGTCGATCGCGAGATTTGTTCGGCCACGGCGTGGTTGCTGACTATCGCCATGGGACGGGACACGGGCCAGAGGTCGACGAGAAAGACGGGCGGATCGGAGAGCTCGTGGCACATTTGCGCAAAGATCTCGTCGGCCGATTGGTCCGGGTGCAGAGATGCGCGGATGTACTGGTGCAGCACCTTGAGATGGCCCCATACGAGCGAGGACTTGAGCTGTGGGAGGTGGGCATATTTGCTGAACCGGTAGGTGCGCAGGCGGTGGTACATGTAGACTGCCAATAGGGGGATGCCCACAAGCAGGACGCGGGCGAGCATCGTGGCTGTTGCTCGTAGCGGTAGCTGACGGTGATGCGGCGGCTTGGAGTGAGGTTGGAATTAAGCTGGTCGAGGGATGGGGTTGAACGGATATTTATATGTTTTAGAACTACAACGGTAGGGGCGCCTGGCAGGGACAAGAATTCTTGGATATAAAACGGCCTTGAATCCGTACGGGTGTACGGGTACAGTACTAGTCCAGGGCCCGGGGGCTAGCCGACGGCGCTAGCGGGCGGTCCATGACGTACATGTATGTACTATACCGGTACAATACGGCAGTAACAAGCCCTCCTCTGCTGTGGTGCCCGGAGAGGATCAAAATGAGGAAATGTTTCACCGAGGAGGGTGGGAAGGGTGCATAACTTCCAATCCTTTGGCCGTGCATCAAAGTTCCCATTTGCCATCTCCCATCTTGGACATATTTTGCCGTGCTGAACCCGAAGATGGCGGAAATTGACATGTTTGTTAAAGATACAAGGGAGCCAACAGCACGGCTGCTAAACCGAAAGCGAAACCGAAGCGAGTCCAGACTGCACCTTGCCAGGAAGAGGGGCCGTTGGAGGCTTGTTCGCAGAGTGTCGTTACACTGATAGCCGAAATGATGGGCCTATGCGACGTTTATACCTAATCAACCATGGATTGGTGCAGCAAATGTGGGAAATCTAGATATTGGATATAACTTGGCGATTTGGACATGATACTGAGCCATGTGGCCATCTGTGATCTTTGTCAGATATGGCCGGCCTGACACAACGCTTAAAAGTTGAAGGTCAACCACTCACCGCGGAGGATGACGGAGACTTGCGGACTTTTGCGGACTTTTGCGGGATTGGGTGAGTGAGAACCACCGGATCCCATAAACAACCCGTGCGCCTTTTCTGATCCGCCCATCCCATCGGACTTGACTGCCTACTCGCACATTGATAAAAAAAAAATAGTTGTAGGATTCTCATACTTGTGGTTCTGGTCTTATTGCTCTTGAACTCAGAAAGTCAGTAGGAACGTGCAGTACAAACAGCCTAGAATGAATTCTTTGACGCTATTTACTCATCTATATTTCTAAAATGGCAAAGGTGAGCCTGGAAAGAGCTAAAGAATCTTGTTGATAGTAATCCCGCATCTATGTATATCACTGTCGTCAAAATGCGGCTTATTTCACGAGAGGGGGACAATGTGTAACCTCGATCCGACATGTATAGGTGGTACTCTTCTCCTTCTAGGTCCGAAAAAGCCGCTCATCATCGTCACCTGTGTTCCGCAATTGGTAATTGCCTGGTTTCAGACTGCCAAAGGTTCCGGACAAATTATAAAGGCGAGGACCTCTAGGCAACTGTTGCTCAAACCGTTATCTATATCATCTCCTGCGTCCTCCAAAGCAGCATCAGCATCAGCATCTGGACAGTGCATCCTTGGCGGATCAAGTACAACTTCTAATCCCTTCTGTATGTCGAGAGCCTTCAAAGAAGACAATCACCAAAGTGTTGATGTAATGTCTGCTGATTGCAAACCTGCAGCTTTGTCTGCAAGCCGTCGCTCCAACTGCATATCCTAATGTGTCGTGTAACCCTCCTTTGGACTCTTTTTGAGGCATCGGGGTTGCATGGATTCCGTGCAAACAGGGCACTTCAGGGAATTGCTTATCAGCATTTTGCCCAGCCGTGCGGGATGCAATAGACCATGGTCTGACTTCGTGAGGGGAAGGAGGAGGCAGGTATTTCGTGGCCAGCTTCAGTTCTCTGAACTTGGATTCGTCTTTCTGCTGGGAAGCCGAGAAATAACACAACAGCTAAGGAATCCAATTTGTTAAATTTGCCCAGTATCTTGTCGCTCGGTGAGCTGGCAAGATGGCCTTGCCTGACGAATCCGAGAACCATATCACCTCGCCCGCCGACCAGTCGCAGTTGCAGTACGACAAGATAGGGTCCTCCTACTCGCAAGTCAAGCAACTTCCGATCTCACGGGTCGAGACCTTTAACCTCCATGCCGCGATAGCCCCTTACCTCGACAGGCGCAACGGCACGGCCCGGGTTCTCGACCTCGCCTGCGGAACAGGCCACTACTCACGGAATTTGGTCTCGTCATGGGGCGCCGCGTCCGTCGTGGGGGTTGACATCTCGCCTGCTATGGTCAAGTCGGCCAAGGATATCACATCCACCATGTTCGGATCAGAATCCTTGGAGCACAAGATCCAGTTCGTGGTGGGCGACGCCATCTCCATGGACAAACTCGACGACCAGGGGTTCGACCTAGTAATCGGTGCTTGGCTCCTCAACTACTCCCGCACCGAAGACGAATTAGCCAAGATGTTTCTCACGATATCTTCGAACCTCAACACAGAAGATGGGATATTCGCTGGAATCGTACCTCCGCCGGTCAAGAAAGATCATCTCGCAGCCTCGGCGGAATGGGTGAGGAAACTCAAGACGAGCCAGCCCCCATGGCAATTTTCCGTGCGATATATCGAGCCGCTTGACGACGATGACGGTGGCTGGAAGGTCGAGTTGAGGATGTTTGGTGATGGAGGAAAAGAAACTGTCAAGTTCGAGACGTACCACCTTCCTATGGAGGCGTACGAGCGAGCTGCGAGAAAGGGCGGCATGTATGGCCAATTAGAGTGGAGAGAGGTTACGCGACCGGTCGCAGTTGACGGCGATAGCGAGGATGCGAAGCTCTGGGATCGTTATTTCGACGATATCGGAGGGCACTTTCGGGTTTTGATCGTTAGCAAGGGCGCTGCCAATCTGTGAGGAATGAGGATGCCGCCAAATCGTGGCAATTGCAACTAGAACGGAACGAAATGTCTGTAATGAAACCTTGAGATACATGTATGAAATAAAGGCGAGTATCCAAAGTGCAACGAGAAAGAGTTTGACTAAAAGCAGAAGGGCAACCCCACCCAAACAAACCTAATCCCAAGGCCTGGTCTTATCGCTGATTCCAAGACCGTTCTGACCAGTGCTCTCACCCCCCTGACGACCAATAAATGGCACACCCGTAGGCACAGCGAGGCCGCTTCATCCTGGCGATTATCCAAGACCTGTTTATCCCAGATAACCGCTAGGCTGAAAATGGCCTTGTTCCATCGACGTCAAGCACTTGCTTTCGCACTTGCTCCCTGGGAGTGGGCGCCGTGGACTGGCACAAGGAGCATCGTCGACAAGAAACACTTGTTTCCGCACTTGCGTCCTTTGGATTCCCGACGATGACGAGCGGTGAACACTTGCTCATCCACTTTGAACTGTCGCTGACGTGGAACACTGGCTCCCGCGCTTGCTTCCTTGGGACCATCGGCGACCAAAGATGAACGCTTGTTCATCGACCAACACTTCACATTCTGAAATGTCGTTGACGTAGAACACTGGTTCTCGCACTTGCTTCCTTGGGACCATCAACGACCAAAGATGAACGCTTGTTCATCGACCCACACATTCACTCTGAAATGTCGTCGACGTGGAACACTGGCTCCCGCGCTTGCTTCCTTAGGACCCTCAACGACCAATGATGAACGCTTGTTCATCGACCCAAATGTCCCTAATGTAGAGCACTAGTTCTCGCACTTGCTTCCTTTGGACCATCAGCAACCAAAGATGAACGCTTGTTCATCGACCAACACTTCACATTCTGAAATGTTGTTGACGTAGAACACTAGTTCTCGCACTTGCTTCCTTCTGGACCGTCAAGGACTAAGATGAACGCTTGTTCATCGACCCAAAATGTCCCTAACGTGAAACACTGGTTCCCGCACTTGCTTCCTTGGGACCGTCAAGGACCAAGATGAACGCTTGTTCATCGAACAACAGGCAGGATGGGGTCCCTCAAGCACAGCGGCCATGCGCGCAACATTCCGTCCAGCGCGGCTTCACACTCGCAATTTCTGGAGACTGGCACTCCCACGCGCATCCCCTCGGGTCTTGATCGTTGAGAGAAGAGCCATCGCCGCAGAAGACTTCTTCCTTGGAACAGCTCTAAACCCGAGCGACCTAGACGTCGAGAGGATGCGAATGAGAGTGCCAGTACCCAGGAGTCGCGAGTGCTAGACCGCGGGTGACGGAATGAGGGCATGGGCGAGGCGAAGGTCCCCATGTTGGAAGAGGAAAGAGAAAAGAAGGAAAGCAAAGAATTGGCGGGAGAAGAGGCCTATTTATGCTTGTCAAAACGACGGAAAAATAAGCTTTACGTTGACCGGGGCAAGACCAGCGGGCAAGAGAGAATTCTGCTCAAGGAAAAAGACTGCTACCAGTAGTTTCCAGACAGAAGTGAGTCACTGCATGTGGTTCGAACCGGGTCTGAAGGCAAAGTTGCAGAGGAAAGATTGGGTTAATCATGTGCCAGGGGACGGCCGAGAAAATACGAGACGGGGCTTGCAGTCTTGCTTCGGTCAAGTGCCTAGGCTTTGAAAGCACATTATGTGAATCCACATTCCGAGACTGGAATTCTGGCTGAAAGCCTGTATGAAGATGAAGGCACGAGAAATGTTGAGACGGCTTGGTCAGACTGTCAGTCACCTCCCTCCAGCCTCGTTTGACTAACCACGAGAAAGACATAATATTAGGACAATTATCTTTAAATCTCTTTGAACAGTCAGATTTTCACCAAGAAAGTCGACCCGGTTCCTGGGCTGCACAACTTGAATGTTTGAGCGAATCCAAGGTAGGTACTGGGTCACAAGCTGACTTCTTTCCACTCCACCCTTCAGGGCCTTCAGGCTTCAGCCTCTCAACGTTTGTCATTGTTGCTAATATGGGGAGAGAGTGTGCTAAATACGGTTTGCTGGGTGGCAAACTTCATCAGCGGGTCCTCTGTCAAGAAAGAATGTGGCAACAAAAGGAAAGTTTATTTCACAGGCCGTTAGACACTTTCCACCGGACATCATCCATGATCCCGTCATATCCATCTTCTCTGGACCTTTCTTCCTCTAATCGTAGTACGCCACCCGCCACCTACCTTAGCCCTACTAGCAGTTGTCACACTCGATACAGCCAATAAAGTGGGCACTGTGACCCAGATCCTCGCCACCGTCGCTGTACAGGTTGGAAACGCCCGGGAACGAGGTAATGACGGTATTCGACGCCTCGCTGCAGGACGAGTCGGTCCAGCTAAAATTCAGAGCACATTTGGGTCAGTTCTACTGAAAAAGACAGGAGCATATGACGTAGTGAAAAGCTAATGTGCCAGAGGATAGCCATCGACCTGGTGGATACTTACATCCTGCAGAGAATTCCGTGGTCAGGTCCGATGCTTCCCAGATGTCCGTTGAAGCGCGAGGGGAGAGCCAGGCATGGCCAGTCACTGGTCAGCGTAAAGGTCTCGAGGTTGCAGTTGTTGAAGTTGGAGCTGCTGCAGAGGAGGACGTTGCCGGTGAGGCGCTTCTCGAGCGAGGCCCCGCGCTCGACGACCGACCCTTCGGTGGGGGCCGCCGTAGCCGAGGGGAGAAGAGCGGCGATAGCCATGGCTGAGGCGAAAAATGTCTTCATTTTTGCTGCGAGGAGTAAGACGCGAGAGGTCTGAAACTTGTTGTTTTGCAAGAGATGATTTGAAGCTCAGCCTGATGATTTGATGTGATGGTTTGTTTGGATTTTGGAACTGGGCCAAGGATGATAGCAGCTAGAGGCCCCTTTATACTTTGTTGTGCTTCCTCAACTTTCCCTTTGCTCTCATCCTGGGCTTTTCCATTTCCGACGATGTGAAGTTATTCCCATGCGATGGTACACCGCATCAACAATATTTAATAACAAAAAGTAAGCTGCACGCCCGTATGATTACCGAAGCATATCCACAACTCGCAAAGTACTGTCTGTCTCCTGCTGCGGCGCTACGCTGACACGGTAGGACAGAACGTCAGCACGACAAGTTCTCGTATTGGCAACACTCTCTGACTTATGTTACCATAGAACTCGAGGGACTTGCTGTGGAGTAACATGTCGCCTGCCAGACAATAATGGTGATAAAGAGATAATCCGAGTAGAATATGTCCTGGTGGTGTCCTGAAGAACTATTGAAAAGACAGACCGTTCATCTAGCAGCCGATGGAACCATTAAAGAGAACATATATGAAGTAATGTGAACGAACGAGAAGACGACTTGAAAGAACCAGCGCAAATACTAGCTGGATAGATGGCAAGGAATTCTGATCCCGTATGGGAACAAAGCAATAATCGCTAGCTAACTGTCAAACAACATTCGGGTTATTACCGGAGCCGTTTGCATCTTGTTCTATACCGGCTGACAAGCGGAGGCATTTCCTCACCTCCATCTCCTGTACGACCATCCACCTTGGGAATGAGGGATCCGGCTTAACCTGCACATGGAGGTATTTTGCCGACGTGAGCTAAGCACAACATGACTTCTGCTCACCTCAGCCTCTGTCTTTAATTTGTTCCACGAGGCGACCAACTGGACGGCGTGTCGAGGTAAGGGAATAATAAATGGACCGCTAGATTCCAGGTTCTGATCCGGCTGGTGGTCGATCCAAGTAGGAGCCTGACAAGCCTACAAGAACTTCCGATGTAATCAATATTCCCGGATGTGTGTCCAAGCCATGAATTCGTATTTCCGAGTCTGTTCCGGTCAACTTCCATCTCATCCGGGTGACCTGTGTCAACCGAAGTGGCATCAAATACCAGGTACTCAACAAACCAACCTCGCAGTCTTTTAGCCTTCACAAGCTTCACAGTAACAGCCCTTGGTTTGACCTGCCTATTGTATCAGTCTGATAATGCATGTCCACTCGGGTCAAGTCATTTTTGTGAAGGGTAGAATTTGCCTGTAGGTTCAAACACCACAATGTCTCTTTGCCATCCCACGAAGTACTGGAAGTTCCTCACTTGAAGGTCTCCAAGAGTGGGCTAACCCAAAAACTAAATAATTACCACTTGCAAGAAACAGGGCATTGGCATCGCCAAGTCAACAAGACTGTGGGGGCGGCTTAAACGATCAGCACCAAGCTTTCTCGCAATTGTCCAGGATTAGAAACATGCCCGTTGTACCATCCCGTATGACCCAATGACAGTGTGAAATGCTTTGAAATCTAGGCAATCTCAGTGGCCTTTGGGTAGAGTAGTTTCCACTGCCATATGCCTGGACCTGTGCAGTGCCGTGCCGCCAGTGTAACCGACCACTACCGCCGTCTTGGCAGAGCAACTGTCTCCTGCTTCTTTAGGCAGGAGGCACCATGATATCTGGATGGACTGGGCTGCCAAGATGTACGATTTTGCACTCGCTGCTCGTTTATCGGGGGTCAGTTGATCTTTATTAGGGTATCACGGTTGCTTGCAGACTGTTCTCAAGTTTGGGACCTGCTCTTTTCTGGACGATAGATCCGTCCTGGCAGGTTGGAGAAGACGCTGCCTCGTGAGAGATGGACGACATGCGTTGCAGATGTTTGCTTGCTTATCGGAGGCCATGGGTAATGGCCTTGAGTCGAGTCGAAAATGCGTGAAATAATGGCAAGAGGAAGCATATAAGAACATGAACTCGCTCGAGGCCTCGACTCATTTTTCTGGACGGCATGGTCGGGAATTGCACAGTGTCCATCATCGACTATTCTCTCACTCTTTCACAATGAAGTCGCCGCAGCTTGTTGCCTTTGCCCTCGCGGCACTCTCCGGAGTCATAAATGCCCAGTATGAGAAGTCGCCAGATATGTTTCGGGCGGGACGATATGAGAGCGGGGAGGTCCATATGGAACTGATGGCAAGAAAAAAGGCGAGAAAATCAATGTCCACACAAAATAGAAGAACAAGGTCTGACAGCAGGTTGCAGGCAACATGGGATCGCCAGATTGCCTCGGGTGCAATGAACAGCTCCCAGTACAAGAGCCACCCCGTGGCGGCAGCAGCAGGCCCCGTCAAGTGCATCGATGGAACTGCCAAGGTCGTTCCTGGCGACCGTCTCAACACTTTCAAGTGCAAGAACGTAGGTGGTCACTTCCATTTAGCCAGACCAGCACTGACAAGACCACCTGAACCACACAGATTGACTTTTACGACTTTGTCAGCCACGCAGACCTTGGCAGCAAGCGCGGCGAGGGCTCGTCGTCATGGGGCTGGACGGCTCCCAACGGGCACGAGTTTGTCGTGATTGCGCAGGAAGACGGTGCTGCTTTTGCCGAGATTACCTCGGCCGGCAAGCTCGTCTACCTCGGCCGCCTTCCCCAGTCCAAGGGCGCTGCCGTCTCCATCTGGCGTGAGATCCGTGGCTACAAGAACTACATGGTTATTGGCAGCGAAGCTTCCAAACATGGTGTCCAAATCTTTGACATGACCAAGGTGCGTCACCACCAAACAGAACACAACGGGGCCAGCGACTGACCTTTAAATCACTTGACCTCCAGCTCCTCAGCATTGATCCCGCCAAGCCCGTCACCTTTGCCACGACCGACGTGACTGCGCTCTGGAACGGCCTCCCGGCCGGATCGACGCACAACATTGTCGTCAACGAGGAGAAGGAATATGCCGTTGCAGTCGGCGCCCAGCCCCGGTCTAGCACTTGTAAATCGGGTCTCATCTTTATCGACCTCAAGGATCCCAAGAACCCCAAGACGCTTGGCTGTGCGTCTGGCGACGGCTATGTCCACGATGCCCAGTGTCTGGTCTACCGCGGCCCCGACACTCGCTACGTCGGACGGGATATCTGCTACGGCTACAACGAGGACACCTTGACCATGTAAGTCGTTCTCGACTTCTAACGGATCTTGCGTGATAGACTCTAATCACCAATGACGCCAGCTACGACGTGACCAACAAAAACACCACAACCATCATCTCCCGAACCAGCTACACGGGCGCCAGCTGTATGTTACCCTTTCCACCCGTTGTTCCACACACACCATCTCTAACCGTGTATATCTGCAGACACTCACCAAGGATGGGTCACAAACCCGCAATGGCAAGAGTTCCTGGTAATGGACGACGAGTACGACGAATACGACGGCCGCGGCCCGGCAGCATCGGGATACCCCATCACCTACTTTTGGGATATCCGCTCCCTCTCGGCACCAAAACAGACGGGCTACTACAAGTCTTCAGCCTACGGAATCGATCACAACCAGTTTGTCGTGGACGCCAAATGGGCCTACCAGAGCAACTACGGCACTGGACTGCGCGTGCTGGATGTGTCGAGCTTGAGTGCCGATCCTACGGGCAAGGCGGTCAAGGAGGTTGCCTTTTTCGATGTCTACCCCGAAGATGACAACACGGCCAAGGGAGGCGTCTTGGATTTCGTTGGCACTTGGAGCCATTACCCGTTCTTCAAGTCGGGCTTTGTGCTCGTGAATACCATTGAGCGTGGTGCATTTGTTGTCAAGCGGACGGATATTTAGACTCAAAGGGGGACAGCAGTTGTACTTGTTTCCAGTATCAGCTGGAACAATAGATCCATGTAGCCTTGTGCGATACAATACCAAGTACCCAAACAAGGTTCTGCTAGTAAAACACCAACGCGCGCACCTCGATACTCTCCCTGTCTTCCTTGTCCTCCTCGGCAGGATCGACAAAGGCCGAATGAGGAACCCGTCTAGCCAGGCCTTGCTCTTCCTTGCTGTCAAAGCACTTGATCAGCGTGACCTCGTCCGGCCGCTGGGCGTACTTGAAGTACCACCGATGCCGGGGGTTGGGCTTCACCAGTAGGGTAGCACCTGCTCGGTTGGGGTAGATCAGGGGAGCCGGGATGAGGTCCGACTCCGGGACCGAGTTGGCGTCTGCTACGGCTAGCGGGTCTTTGCAGATTGGTTTGATGGGTCGCCAGACCTGTTTGACTCTTTGTTAGCATCTCATTGTATGATACATACACTTCAAGACTTGCATTGATGATCTGGAATCGATTGTGCAAAAGAGCATCAGCTTCGTCGGGGAGATGATGCGACACCCGTTGACGAGCGGCTTCGTACGACTGGTCGATATGAACCGACCGAACAGGCCCTCGGAGAGCAATCTGGTCTTTGGGCCCGCTTCCGGATTTGGGCGGTTGCCGACGGATGGTGTGATCAAATATCAAGATTCGAACCGCACCGGTGCTACATGTTGAGTGAGGTTAGCAAATGTCGACAAGATGAGCAACTTGTCAAGAGGCAACTTACGCATCCTTGAGGAGTTGCTCAGTCTCGGGGTAATACTCTGCCTTGATCTTATCGTCGTCACGAAACTCCTTTTCCTTGCTCTCGTGGTGGTAGATTTGGAAGCCGTGGCTGTCGAGGCTGTACTTGTCTGTGTTTCCGCTGATGTCTGTCACAACAACATCCAGGGGCACCGAGGGTCGCTGGAAGGTCTCGGGACGGCTGTGGCGGTGTGGATGCGTCAGGACCTTTTTATGGGAAGCGACATGCTCATATCTGTGACCTTTACCTACCCAATGTATGCCGGACTAGGACCAGAGCCATCTTTTGGCTCCTGGTAGTAGTTCAAAGTAGTATAAACATTGTGCCGGCTGCTTTCAAGTTTCTTGGCCTCATGAACAGGCTCGACAAACGGCCCAATCTGAGCAGCTGTTGATTTGGCTGTATCAGCTGTTGCCATGTTGGGACTCTGCAAGTCAATCAAGTTTTTGCGCAAGAAACAATGGTGACGGGTGGTCGATGAACAGATTTGAACAGATTTACTTGAAAATGTTTCAAAACCTTCATGGTCATTTCCTCCTCTTATACGTTTCGCCCGTCCCGGATTTGCTCGGGGTTATACTTGGCACCGGATTTGTCACGGAATGACGATCAACTACACTGGGCGGTAACGCTGGGATCACGCAATCGGTGACGCAAGTTTGGATACACTCAAGTCCCTGCGGCCAACAACGAGGATTAGAAATCATCAGGGTTGACTTCAGTTGGTTGCATGCGTCAAGATGGAAAGATATATGCACTGTTCTACTTGTTTATGATGATTATGGGGGTTTGGGAGGGTCGACCATCTTCACGAAACGACCGAGATGTCACTTTATTGATAATCACTCGCTAACGTTAGTCAAGTTTTGACCTTTTGCTGACTCCGGGATATCCGGGACCAGGAGGAGACAGGCAAGGTATGTCAGCATCGTTTCTTCTAATTGCATTATTTCATCCGACATACTATGGAATGGTATATACTATGCTATGATGATGCCTGATGCTATTACATGCTCAAGTCGTCGTTTATATACAAAAGAAATACGGGAAAAAGAAAGAAATAGTCTAGTTCGACTCGTGAAAACCAGTGTCCCCAAGTCACAGATCAGGCGTAACTTGATCTCCCTGCAAGCCGACTGGATGGTGTCTGCGGCCTTGCGACTGGTGTTTGTGGGCGGCCCAGGGGTGTTCCCGGGCGTGAAGACTGCGGACGCGGAAGCCTTGATGCACCCTGGAGACCTATGCTCTTCCTCCTCGCCTCGACATGCGGAAGAGTGACGGGACATGTTCCGGTAGCCGCAGTACCGGCAGTGACAGGTGCGCGGGCTATGGATGTTGGTGCAGTGACTGTGGGTGCCGCGGGTAGTGCTTGGGCCCCTGTCTTTGGCGCTGCGCTGGCTGGTGGGACGTTGGGTGGCTGTTCGTCGGCATCGCTCTCGCTTTCATCGTCGTCACTTTCCTCATCGTCGTCGTCGTCGTCGTCATCATCATCACCATCATCATCATCATCCTCGTCTTCACTGCTGGACTCCTTGGTTTGGCTGTCCGACTCGGAGTCTGATGAGGACCGGGGGGGCTTTTTGTTGACGTCGGTCTGTTGATCGTCTCGGTCCGATTCACCTTCCTCCTCTTCATCGCTGTCCTCGCCAACAAGAGCCAATTCCTCGGCGAGGGAAAGCCGTCGTTTTAGCGACGGTTTGGGTCGGGGCGGGATACCTATCGTGCCGGCAGTGCTGGCACTACCACCGGCGTCCTGGCCGCCATTGGACCATGCACTCGGCCCCTGACCCTGGACCGTATTCCTTCTCACCAACGGCCGCCCATTGACTGCCAGCCCGGGCCTCGATCCGCTCAGCACAGCATCATCCCAGCGTGTCCGCATGCCCCCAGAACCACCATGGCCCGGATTCGCCGTTTGTGGCCTAGGTCGGGAAGTAGGCGAGCTTCCGCCAGTTTGGGAATGAATCGGCGGCAAGGGTGGCAACGACATCGGTTCGGTCTGCTGGCTATTGAAGAGTATCAGAGGAGGCGGAGGGACAGGCTCCGTGTGGGAGCGACGATATGATGTGTTGATGTGTTCGGGTGTGACGTTTGGTGCACCGGGCGTGGACTGAGATATCGTCAAATGCGGGCCGGGGCTATCATGATGGCGCACAGGGCTGCCCGATGGAAAACTTCCACTGCCCGACCGAGCTGTAAGCTTGGTAGGACTCGATACCAGCCCGCCACTCCCTTCATATCCCTCGTCTCCATCGTCAACCTGCCCGTTCCCGTCCTGCCGCTCTTCGGCATGCCATTCATCATGACGACCATGGTCCCTCCTGGGACTATTAACAGGCGATCCAGAAGGCGAATCAAACTCCCTCTGCTCCAGCTCCAAGGCGCGGAACAAGATGCGGTTGTACCCCTCGTAAAAGTGTTTCTGGAGGAGCTCAAAGCTGCCCGAACCGTGTAGACGGTGGACGTCGCGAACAATCTTCATCTGCCCGTCGGCGAATTCGAGCGAGTCGACAGCGACCTGGATTGCCGCGTTGACGCGCATCTCGGCCCGGAGCTCTTTCATCAGCGCGAGGTCTGCAGCTGGGTTTTCTCGACGAGGATGACCATGGCCGCCACTGCCAGAATACCGTGACCTGGCTTGGTTCGTGTTGGGTGTTGATGGGCGGGGCGTCGACTGGAGAGGGGCTTCGGCCTGGGATGGCTGGAGAGACAAGTGAGAGTGTGCATCAGAGTACTGTGAGGTCGATGGCGGAGGTGGCTGTGCTCGAGGCGCATGGCTGAGATTTGGTTGCTGCAAGGAGGGAAATGTTTCGGTCAGAGTGAGGGTAACGTCTTGGTCGTCGATCCGTGAAGGACTTGGTTGTCGGGCAGTTGGCATCTGGATGATGGGTAACATGGATTGGGCAGCTTTGAGCGGTCCGGCTTCCTTCAGCGTGGGTGGTCTTGGTTCCGTTTGGTCTTGGGCAACGGCAGCGGTACCCGTTGATTGGACCTTCCTTGGCCCGGCCTTTTCTGCCATGGAAGCCGTGTCCCTGTCCCGGTCTGCTACTCGGTCTGATTGGGCAGTCCCGGCAGTCGGTACGGGTGTCTTGCTTCTGACCGGCAGCTGATCGACACCCTGATAGCCGAGCAACCTTTTGGGCTCGAGATAGGACAGCGTTTCCTCCAAGGAGCGCTGCAGATGCCCCAGCGTCGGGCACAGGACCTCGCCTAACCTTCCCCTCGACTCATCCTCGGGGAGAAGCTCCATCAACATGTGCAGGGCCAACTGGAGACTCGGGCCGAGGGTCAGCACAGCACCGACGAGCGTGTCCTTGTCAGCGTTGCGGAGAGGGTGCGGCAGTGAGTTGAGCCGCTCGACCACGGATATCGGATTGTCCGAGCTGTTGCCTGTCCGGCGGACGGACCGCAGGAGCCATGTGCCAACATCGGGAAGGAGGTCCATCCTGATTCCTGATTCCTGACCCTGCGTTGTCCTCGGCAGCCACGAGCACCAAAGGCAGGAGGTGGTGTGTTGATGATCAAAACAACGAGACAAATGAACCAAGAAGGAAGAAGTGTGGCCAGCTAGTCAGCAATCGACCTGTTTGCTGCAGACCTCTGCCACAGGCTTGCGAGGGGTAAATTCAGATTCGCGATGGATCATTTGAGCTGAAGGCGGTGTGGCCACCATCTAGACAAGACACTAGGAGCCAACCCCTGTCTCCGGGGACCTTGATCCACACCGCCACCGAGACCCTTGACCTCGATGCGGTTTAGCTTATTGCCGAGGCCGAACCGTGAGATGATGTGGGGCTTTCATTCAAGGTCAGGGGTTGTTGGGGGGACTATCGTGATAAGGGACAAGAGGGGCAAAAGGGGCTTATCACGGTCATCATCACTGTCAGATATCAACAGACTGTTTTTTTCATCACCTCACTAGCAAAACTCGACTACATATTCACAGTACTGGTATCACCGTCATCAGAAATCCTGAACCTCCAAATAACCAAATTCCCCTCCAATCGCCCAATCTCTAACCACTGACCAGCCACTTTTTGTCAGTTCCATGACCCATCTGACCCCTTTTCAGTTGTCACCAAACATGGCCCAGCCCGTCCGAGTCGTAGGGTAAAAGACAGAAACAAATCCACCAAAGCCATCAGTGAGCAAACCGAAAGTCCAGCCGCTTGAGTCCCTCGTCCTTGCTATGCAGCAGGTAGTCTTGCCTCTCTTGCTCCGTCAGGGCCTGCCATTTCTGCTCCCTCACCTTGTTCCTCCACAGGTAAAAAGCCTTGGTTGCAAAGAACAAAAAGATGTTGAAGGCGGCGATGCCCATGATGACCTTGTTTCCGCGCTTGTAGTAGGGCTTGTCGTCATCGCGATAGATGTTGGCACCGATGATGTTGCCGCTCTGCACCGTCATGTTGTAAAGCGCGGCCGAGACAGCTCTGGTGCGCACTGCATTCGAGTTCTTGGCGTTCCATGCGACCAGGATGGCATGGCAGTATGGATACGACAGCGCCCCGGTCATGATGGCATATCGAGTCCACAACGGCCCCGTGGTCGGCACGATGACCAGCGCCAGCAGCCAGGCAAACAGCCAAATGTTGGACACGGAGCTGACCAGGCTGCGCTCATTCACCTTGCGCGACACCCAGGTGATGATGAGCAGATTGACGGCAAACATGAACTGCGACGGGATGGCCAACAGGTTGGCATGAAAGGTGCTGAAGCCGAGCTGCTTGAGGATATACGACAGGTAGGCACTGACGGGCGCGGGCGGGATGTAAACCATGAGCCCGAGAACATATAGCGGCCACATCTCCCAGTCCTGGATGGCTTTCAGGAGCCTGCCCGGTCCCACCGCTTGTCGGTTGTTCATGTCGCCCTTGGACGGATCATCCCGGAGGAGACGGTTGACCATGATGGACTCTTCCCGCTCCGTGAACCAGCCGTCCTTGCCGCGGAACCAGTTCCTGGTCTGGCACGGTCCGGGCGGCATCAGGCCCCACGAGAAGATGCCAATGACAAGCGTGATGAGGCCCTCAATGAGGAACAGCCAGCGCCAGCCCGCCCAGCCGGCAATGCCGCGCATCTGCAAGATGCCTGCGGCGAGCAAGGATCCGATAATGTTGACGGACGAGAGGGCGGTCCAGAACCAGGCCAGGCGGATGGGCAGCTCGTTGGACTTGTAAAAGTAGGTCAACCAGAGGACGATGTCGGGAATGAAGCCGCCCATGAGGAGGCCGAGGAGGGCCTTGATGGCAAAGTAGCCGGCTCGGTTGGAGAGGAAGGCCTGGGACCCGGCCACGATGGACCAGCCGACCATGATGGTCGGGATCCATCTGTCTGCGCCCACCTTTTTGGAGATCAGCCCCGACGGCAGCTCGGCAGCAAGAAAAGAGGCGAGGAAGATGGTCTGGCCATAGTTGTAGTCATTTGTGTCCATCCCTGGGGCAAGACGTGTTAGTAAGCGTACAGGTCATGGCAAATAGAGGGGCGGGCCGCGGGCCGCGGGCCGAGCCGAAGAAGTGGAGCGACGGGCAATGATGCAGTGTTCACTGTTGATAGCCTGAAAAGGACCTTGACCTACCAGTCTCTTCCAGCATTCTGTCCGTAATGGCCCTCTGGATGTTGCGCCGGTGCACGTCCAAGGCAAAGAACATGACCCAGGCCCAGACCATGATGCGCATGTCGATCTTGCGCACGAGCTTCTTCTCCTCGTCCGGGGTCCACTTGAAGCCGGGGTCGAACCTGTGACGGTTCTCGTACCGGGCGCTCTCATAGATGCCGCGCCAGTGGTTGGCCACCGTGGGGTCCGAAAAGGCGTGGTCATCGCTGGAGCCGTAACCGTCGGAGCTGAGACTCTCCTTGGATTGGCTGGACAGCTTGGTGCGCGTGTCGTCTGGGGGGGTGGACGAGATCGGGGACACCTGCTTGGTGTCACTCTTTTCCGATGACATTGTAGGCGGCAGGGCTGATGTGATGACGGCAAGGGGTGTGGTTGGATTGAGGTTCAAGTGGTGTCCGTGAGGCTCCGGGCTGGATCCAGAAGAGCGGCAGCGATGCAGGGCAAAGGGACGTTTACGCCACTGTTAGGTAAAGGAAACTAAACTTTGTGAAGACGTCGAGAGCGGTGTGAGTGACGCTCGGGAGCCTGCATTTCCTCGGAGATCTGGATGGTAACCAGGAAGTGGTTGTCGACGGGCTTTATAACCAGTCAACTGTTCCCCATTAAAGCGATCCCGCAGAGTTGACGAACTAGCAGATTCCATCATTCTGGACTATTGTCCTATCGCTACTAGCCCGTCGCTTGTGTGCATGCCCTCACGGCAGAGTCGTGCCGTCCGAGTGGCAACTGGCAAGCGTCAGGATTCTGAATGAAGGCGGACAAGCCCGGATGTTGCAACCAGCCCCATGGGTTGCGACATGTCGTCAACTTCGAGTGTTGATCTCTGCAGGACCGCGTGTTTGGTGCGACATTCACCCCAACCGAAACCACGACTGTTATCAATGGCGCCATCACGCACGTGGATTGCAAGTTGGAAGTATCCCACTCGGGATGCTACGGCGGATGCAGCACTTTTGCGGAAAATCACAACTGTCCATTCAAAATCCATACCGAGAACTGACCTGTTGCAACTTGCTGGGCGTGGCTTCACGGGGGGCGAGGTCTCGAGAAAAGCTGGGTCTAGACTATGGGGGTCGACACTCACACTATTTATTGCCTTGGTCGGCATTGTGATATCATCCTCTGGGACAGATAGTGCTAGGTAGTACATATTGCGACTCTCACAGCGCCGAGATTGGTCTCTGGATCTGGGGAAGCATGCAAAGCTTCCAGGTTGTCAAGCTTTTCCATTATATTGGTGGCGACTTGAATACTTGGGAAAGAAGAGGAGAAGAAAACGCCAAAAAGAAAAAAAACCAGTGGCGCCAGGTAACAACGCCCGGGTAAAGTATTGTGAAAGGGAAAAAGAAAAAGCAGAAAACTAATATGGCACCGCCGAGCCAAACTTCAAATGACTGTCTGGGCGAGATTTATCGTGTACTTTGTTTGTCCTGTCTGTGAGGCATAGTGTGGCCATTATCCATTGTTCGAGGTCAGCCAACATTGTTTTGGCTTTTTGTTTCTCAGGCACTTACGTAGATTTTCCCAGAAGGGATAGGATCTCGCCAGTTTCGAAGGATGGAACAAGAGAGCATAATTGCCATTTGGGTAAAAAAAGGAAAGAAAAAATTATTTGCCATGACGTGCTGCAGGGGAGGAATTATGTCGTCGGGGCTATCTACCGCATACTGTGATATCTCCGGTCGATATCCTGATGTGTGAATATGACTTCAGTACGTGCAACTTTTTGGAAGCTTGTTGGTAGGACGAAGCAGGTCAAGCAATGTGTGTTTTCCCTCTTTGCTGAAGGTGATACCAGTATCTAGATTGTTTTTCTGCCACGTGTTTTCTCATCCTGCATCGTTTATATTTTGAATGAATGTGGACAGAGCCATCCAAACGTTGAATGCAAGGATGAGTGAATGCAATTAGACGAGATCAAAGCCCCGCTTCTGGCATGGCTTTGTTTGTTCGGCCTCCGTGGTGTGATTGGACAGCAAAGGTGTCAGCCCAAGAGTCGCGACAGACAGGCATGATATTGCATGCTACAATCCAAAGGCCCGTAAAGAGCTTATGTCCTGACCGATTACGATGCGACAGATGCTACATGTAGATTGCTTGGTCGGAATTGTGCCATTCTGGGCAACAAAGCTTGGAGCAATCCCGGCTGCTAGGTTTTTTGGTCCAATTATCATACAGTACGGAGTACAGTACCTCACACAGAAACTAGCACTCTGTACTGTACTACTGATTTTGATCAGAATCCGCCTAGAGCCAAGTAGGTCTAGCTCCCTCTAGAAATTGCAGGCGAGGAACCGAGCAGGTCTATACCTATTCCCCGTACACTTGACCTCCTTCGACCAGCAGCTAAACCTACTTGGCTCTAAGCGGATTTTGATCAAAGTCAGTAGATACAGTACAGAGTGCTAGTTTCTGTGCCCAAGGTAGGTAATGGGAATCCCACAGTATCGAGCCTGCTACCTATGCCTGCCGACAAGAAGTACGCGGTTTCGATCTTCTAGCAATTTCTATTAACAGTAACCTTCCTGCTACGGCTGAAAACCTTGGTCTGTTGGAAGACAAACCCCGGCAGAGGTGTAATTTGGTGCAATTTTGCTAACAAACTCAAGTCCCGGGCATGTTCCGAATCAACGGGCCTGACAAGAACGGCCTACTTCTTGTCAGGAGGCCTTTTAGCCTTGACGAGGAGTTGACTTGCCGTTTGCTTCTCTTTTTGTGGGCACATCTTTTTACTTTCTGAGAAGGAAACTGTAAATAACACATGACCCGGGACTAGGGATTAGCTTCGGGTATGCGTTTGCGTCAGCGTACGTAGTGGGTGGTAGGGGTAAAGCGGTGGTTATTAAAATGGGCGTTTTTATGTGTGACCTGAGCACTGTATCAAGGGCCGGGTATGCCGGGGGCAAAAGGAGACAAGCTTGGGTGGATTTTCCGGCGGTACGCAAAGAAGAGTTTTCTATGGCGCATGTGTTACGGCACCAACAATAGGTATGGATACCATATACGTACATGTAGTTGCACGAGGGGATCAAGCCCTACTGGCCGTGAGGCTTGAGCCCCAACTATCTATGGCAGTACGTACGTAACTGGCCACACGCCTACATGGCAGCCATTGCTACCGTTGCTGGTGGCAATGCCATGGCACGGCAAGCGTAACAGCATGTGAGCTTCAGCTTGTTGGCATCAAGTGATAAGTCCAAGGTGGATACTGGACGGACTGCTTCCTCCGGGCAAGAAAGTTGTTCGAAGGGAAAAAGGCAACTATATATCAGCGAAATCACGCTTGTCTCGGCAGCAAAGAAAATTTTAATAAGACGGTGGGTTCGAGTTCGAGGACAAGGTAATGGATTCGAAAAGAAACAGCAGGAATTGACAGAGAGAAGAAAATTGAATTCTGCTCATTAGTTTGTCGTTGAGACGAGGCGGAGAACGGTGGGAATCCTTCATATTGACGATGTTGTGGATTCCCTCAAGGCAAACCTAAGCTAATCGAGTTTAAGCCATCAAGCCCAATCAGGGTGGCGAATTGAGGCTGAATCTTAAAGTTGACAACCCTTGCAGCCCGCAGCCCGCAGCCCTGACCACGATCCAGTCTGGGACCCGGTCATCACAAGTTGATTTCAGGATTATACAGCCGAACTTGAAATCAAGGCCTGTTGTTCCAGCCCCAAAGGAGTCGGGGCCTTGGAGGAATCGGCTACTTGGACGGTCTGTACCTTGATGTTTCGTCCTTTCTCCCATCGAGACTGCATGTGTACGAGGACGAGAGCGGAAGAAAAACTCCCTTGTCAGGTACTAGCTGGCGTGGAAATTGCTCGAAACACGAGGACGGAATCAAAGTTCAAGACTGCAAATACCCGGAACTCACAGGTTTAACCTACCCATCACATACTTATTCGTACTGTCTGTATCTTTATTCCTCGCCACTTTTCTGAAAAGTCTCCGGGTTCTGTAAAAGGTAATGCCACGAGGGACTCGGTGCTCGCCGGGACGCGGAAAACTCTTCAGCTGTCTAATCAAGCCTCAAAAGGTTGATCAGAGCAGCTTTTTCCTGTGCCTATAAAGGAGGCCTTCCCATCTCCCAGAATCTTTTCCCTTTTCCCGCACTCACACCCACACTACTCCTTATAGTAGCACATTCAGCCTGCTCCCTATTATTCCTGCAACAACTTCTCATTGTTCATCCAACGACTTCTTCTTGTTACGTCAACGACTTCTTATTGTTACTTCAATATGAACCTCGGCGACGTCAACCTCGGCGACACACGCCTCGGCAATGTGAACATGAACTTCGACAGGTTTGGCAACATGTCCACCAACAACATCAACAACAACAACTACTACCACCACCACCACCACCACCACCACCACCAATACCTCGCTAGCACCAACTTGCCGCTGGTCCAAGAGCAACAGCAGCTGCAGCAACAACAGCAAAAGCAGCAGCAGCTACAACAGCAACAGCAGCCACAGACCCTACAACAGCTCTGCGATCGGGTACAGAGCTTGGACCAACAGCAAACGCGCTTGCTCCAGCAGGCGGATCAACTGCAACAGCAGCTGCAGCTGCCACAGCCACATCCCCAGCCTCAGCCTCAGCCCCTGGTCGGCGCGAGTCTCCCCTCGGCCGGGCCTGCGCCGGCGAGCTCTGCGCCGTCATCGAAAAAACTGCGTAAGCGCGGAGGCAGAAAGAGGTCACGGCGGACGACACCAAAGCGAGAAGGGCGCGTCACGTGCGAGTGCGGAGACACGTTTAAGGAGAACTATTTGAACACTCACCGCAAGCGAGGGTGCCGATTGAGGGAAAAGGAGGAAAAGCCCCAGTGCAGGTACTGCTTCAAGCGGTTTGGTAGTTTGGACTATATCAACGGCGTACATAAACGCTCCTGTCCAGTGCAAAAGGCGCAGCGTGACCAGCAGTTCCAGGCGGCTTGGGAAGCCGCGGTCTCCTCCGGCACTGGCAGCAGCAGCGGCAGCCCACCGGGGTTTTTCGCCTCCCGGCCACAACTGGTTGCAAGTGATGGACTCCTCCCCTTCTCGATGAATTCACAGCAGGCTGGAGCGGCTCCCCAGACTCTTGCTGCCACCCTTGCTCCACAGCAAGAGCAACAGCAGCAGCAGCAACAGAATTGGCCGCAGCCTGAGCCGCTCCAATATGTGACGGGTCCTTTGGACATGGGCTCGTCCAATCTCAATACGAACTACATGGCCGATCTCACCAACGGAATGGGCGTCGACATGAACTTTGCTCCCTACGCTTTCCCTGACCCGAGCAACGCCAACGTCGGTGAGTCGACGACCGACTCCCAGTTTATCATCAACGACGCTGCATCTATCGATATCAACATGGCCGATTCTGACCCCGAAATGGACCCCAATACAAACTGGGCTCCCTCTGATGTCCCTGACCCGAGCAACGCTATTGAGTCGACAACCGACCCCCAGCTCCCCATCAACCCTGCATTACCAGCACTGGCCCAGAGCCTTGAGGCTACCGCCGCCGCAGTCCTCCCTGCTGCCCAGCCTGCTGATTTGAACCCCGGCGGCCCAACAGACGAGGTGGACCAGGTTCAGGTTCAGGCCCAGACTCATGATGAGTCCGATGCGGATAAAGAATATGACGACTTGTTTGACGACTTGTTTGGTGGTGATACAGTTCCCTCACCCACACCGACACCGACAGCGCCTCCAACGCTCTGGTTGCCCACGCCCATGCCCAACCCTTCAATCTCACAGACACAATCTGAAGCATGATGAATAGGCACAAGGCCGTCAAAATGGTTGAAGAATGTATACAAAGCATTCTCTTCTCGTGCTATTATTAGCACATGGATACAATGGGTGCTAGACAGTATGTAGGAGGATTTGGCTTGCAACATTATTCCCCACCTTGGGGTCAGGTTATCCTTGCATTTTGCTTTTGGTTTTCTGGGGAGGACAAGATCTTGTTATGATATATGATATACCCCTATCTGGCTTTTTGTTAAGAGTTTCGAAAGGTATATCGACGCGTGGGATCGATGCAGTGTTTGGCGTACAAGACCGAGAGCATGGGTAGGAGCGTCGTGTTGGTCTAGAGTTAGGATACCTTAGGATGTTGACAAACATCACTCCATGAATTGCATATGCATTTACAATTTCCCATCTCGCCCATTTGTCTCCCTCCCTGCCGTGTTTCGCTCTCCGCCAAGCACAAGATTGACATGGGAGCTCAAGGCAACGAGGTCGCCGCTTGCATCCAGCAGTATTACCTCTAGATCCAGCCTCCCATTCCGAATCTGCTTGCTCGCCACCCTCATCTGTAGCCATCGAGTTCCTTTTCTCCCCAAGCTCTTCTTGACCTCAATGTTCATGACGCACGTCGGATACCAGAATACGCTCCCGTGGCCAAATTTGAAGTCGTCTTCCCCAACCGCCTCCTCTTTCCTGCTCGTTGGCCGGTACGCTTCGACAATGTAGGGCCAACAATCGACGACATAACCGAGCGCTTGGTCCGTGATGTTTTCGTTGCACGACAATCTGACCCAGCCGTCAAAGATGCTCTTGGCCTCCTGCCTCCGACGCGGCACGTAATAGACGCAATTCGAAAGACACCGGACCCGTCCGAAGCCATTGTCGGCCGGGAAGGTCATCAACTTCCAATTCTTGTCCCTGTCCGTGTTGTTCTCCAGTGCAGCAAAATCCGGTCTTGGAGGCGCGGGACTTGGGCCAAGTGTGAAACCCGTGTGCAGAGAGAGCCCTCTTTCCTTGGACAAGTCGGTCATGATCAGGTAGCCTGCTATTTTGGCTGCCTTTTGACGCTGTTTCGAAGATGGAGGCGGGATCCAGAGCGGAGAGGTCTGAAACTGGGGGCCTTGGTAGAGCGTCGCGTGGAGTGTCGATAGCTGACGGCCGAGCTTGACATCCTCAATGACGATGATTGCTGGGCCGGCTTCGGTGCGGTTGAGGAACTCGAAATGCGACGTCAGGAAGTCGGGTTGGGTCGGCAGGTGCATGCTCGCTGCTTGGAGGATCAACGAGGAGGAATAGCCGCCATTGGGGACTTGAAGGGGACGCCGTCAGTATCACGACGAGCTCCATGTCACCAAACCAAGTGGAAATGCCTACCCGTGCCGATCAGGAACGACTGGGAAATGTTGGCCGCGTACGTGTGCGAGTCGAGTCTTGTGATTTTGACGGCCTCTGAAAAGGGGACCACCCCTTTCGGAACCTCGTTGATTGTGGTTGAGGCCATTGTTGTTGCAGCTGAAACAGGAAGAGTCTGAATGGGAAGGAAGGCCTGAGATGGGATTCACAGAGGGCGATGGGTCTTTTGATGTCAGTGATTGCAGCACAGGTTATGTCAGCCGGATACCGTCATCCTCATCCCCGATCCCCCGCGGACCTTGGCGTCCAGCCCACCCCTGCTGTGTGACACTGTACAGATACCGCGGCTTGGAAACTCGTCTGATTGGATAAAAATCTCCTCATGCTTCCTGATTAGTTATCCACGATTTTGGCACGATGTGATCTCTGTACGAGTAGCCAAGACAGCATTTAACATGATAGTAATTCTGCTAACTATCGAGATTTGAGCGACAAGATACTTGATAAGTAGTGATACTTGCTGACCATAAAATGACCAGCAATACAAAAGGTAGGAGAAGAAGAAAACCATCTTTCTAATGCCACGCGGCTCCCTATTATTCCTCTTCACAACCGAACAAAGAAGGAAAGCTGAATTCGCGTGCGTGGTTGCAACAAAAAAGAAAAAAAACCCATACAAGATGGGGCCAAAAGGAGATCTCCTCGACCGGAATCGAGCCGGTGACCTTTCGGTTCATGATTGAGACAATTACAGCCGAACGTGATAGCCAACTACACCACAAGGAGTTTATCGATTAGATAATAGTCTTGTGACTGTTTGCTACTGATCAAGGTTCCAGTGGGAAAGCAATCCACCGGTCAGTCGGCAGGCCCTGAACCTGGAACCCCACTGGTCTGTCTTTTGTTAGTGTCAGCTTGGTGGGTGGTGTGTCTTGGCGTAGCGCTAATTACCTCGGTACCTTTCTTGTCCCAGTGTCTTCAGTGGCCACCTGTCAGCCTGTAAACACCAGGCACATGTCACATGCCAAATACAGGGATCACCATCTCATACTGTATCGATGAAATCCAGTTGTCAGCATTCGACATTGTTTTAAGCTTTTCGACGGCAGCTCTAAACGGACAAACGCCCGTTCTCAACCGTTGCCAGACATGGCTCTCTAGCTCCTTTCAGGCATGGCCTTGCTCCTTTTGTCTACGACACCCGCCCCAACGGATTTCTGATTGTTATCGTTGAGATGCAGCGATGCATGTGCTCCAGTCTCCTGTCCTGTCGTCACCTCAGCCCTGTACTCGAGTATCTACCGCCCGGCGCAATGACGGATGTACCGGCAACGTGGATGCCCCTGGCCCAGGGGACCCGAACTCATGGATAGCCAGGATACATGTGTGGAGTTCAAATGGGTTTCCTCATCTCGGAAAATTTCAATATGAACCAGTTCCGAATTCGCGACTCCCGTCCTTCTTCTTATGAAGAGCCAATCGCAGATTCGCGACCGTCTTGTCCAACGCCCGTCACCTCGTCCTCCAACGCCTAGACGTGTACTAGTATCGAACGCATAGTCTCAAAGCCCATTTTCGACCTCTCCCAGCTCCAAGACCACACCACAGCACTCGAGACCGAGAGCGCCAGCAACAAGTCGCCCCTCGAGTTCGACCGATTCGTCGCTTCAAGCCAACAGGCGTCAGAATGTCGTTGCCAGACGCGGTGTCCAGATCGCCGTCACCCTTGACAGTCGTTGAAAAGACCAAGGTCAACCACCTCCCCGGCTTCACAAGCCTATCGCCACAGGTCCTCGTCCAAGATGCCGACCCCTCGCTATCGCCGGCTTCCCACACGGATCCAACGACGGTCATACTATACTCTTGGGGCGACGCTCTGCCGAAACACGTATCCAAATACGTAGAAGGATACCGAGCCCTCTACCCGGCGGCCAAGATAGTCCTCATCTTCTCGCCCATTCTCAAAGCCCTGTACACGACGCTCTCGGTGCGCTCCAAGACCATGATCCCCGTCATCGAAGCTGTTTTTGGCGTCGGAAGCACTACCACGCTCGTCCCTCGGCTCTCTCTTGCGCGCCAAGATTGCCCGGCCGCGAAACGGGTCCTCGTCCAGGTCATGTCCAACACGGGCGGCATCAACTTTGCTTCCACCCTCCACGCATACCGCCAACTGGTCGGCCCCGATGCGCCGCCCTTCCCGGTCGATGTAATGGTCTGCGATTCCACGCCCGGGAGCACCGTTTTCATGACCAACATCGGCCCTTGGTCCAAGGCGCTGGCCGTCGGAGCGGCATCTTACCTGCCCTGGCCATTCTTTGTCACTCGAGCCCTGGCCGTGGTTTTCTTGGCGGCGGTGAATGGCATGGCTGTTCTGATGCGCGAGACCAGCGCGGCCGTATTCAGCACCGCCGCGGTCAACGATCCGCATCTGCTGGATATCAAGGCTAGGAGACTGTATCTGTACAGCAAAGAGGACGACATCATTCACTGGGAGGACATCGAGAAGCACGCTGCTGCGGCGAGGGAGAAGGGATACCAGGTTGCCGAGGGCGAGATGTTTGAGGGGACGGGTCATGTGGGCCACTTGAAAGCACATCCCGAGCAGTATTGGAGCGCGATTCAGCGCGTCTGGGAAGAAAAGGTGAATTACGACAAGGGACCGGCCAAGGAGGTAACGAAAGTCTATTGATAGCTGGCAGCAAATAATAACTAATGATAACAAAGACTGGGAGTCTCAGGCATGCATGGAGCTAACGTAACTGGACGGTATTCTTTGTTTACCTCAATGGTCTTTGTATCACTAACGCACAAACGTACATGTAAACTAAGCTCTCTCAACGACAACAGTCACAGGCGCCGTTCCATTCAACTGAACCTGCCATCCCATCCGTGTCTGCACCAAGCCGCGAGGCTGGCTCACCACAAATCTGTCGCTTCCGACTGTACTCTCTAGCCACACAACTGCTGACTTTGCCGCTGGTACCCCGTTTAGCTGCAACAGATTCAGATATACACTGCCTTTGGCAGAGTCGTAACCGAAACTGTCGATTACGCCGGCATCAATCGTAACCATCAGCTTCAGCGGACCCACGACTACCCTTCTCTGGAAGGCATCTCGGGCTTGCACGGTAGCCACAGCGCCCTCCCAGACAACGGGACTTCCTCCGTAAGCGACCAAACCGCCGCCAAAGTGCTCATTATCATCCTGGACCATATATGTTGCCGATCCAAGCGCTAGACCAACAAAGTTTGGCCCATAGTCACCACTGTAGCCGTCCCATTTGAGTGTATCAGGCCATGAATGGAATGAGGCCGAGGCGAAACCTTCCTGGTTGATGCTTGAGAGCGCTCCCGTAAGACCCCCGTAGCCAGCCCGGAGAAGGTACATGTCGGCTGGGTCGGTGCTGGCCCGGAAGGCTGACAACAGGACAAGGGCGTTGAGGCCGGAGCCGTAATGGTGTATCTGTCGTTCTATCCGTTGGAGCTTGCCGCCGTATCTGGAGAACAGCGTCAACATCAGGAGGCGCCATGGGGCTACATGGAGCAGTCTTACACGCTGTCCCAATACCGCCGGGCATTCCCGTTCCAGCCCCAGTGAGGTACCGTCGGGGCATATCCCAGAACCGTGTTGAGCGTCTTGACTGCTGTGCCATTGAAGCCAAAGTATCTGATGGCCCATGATTAGCTCAGGGACCTGATAAAAGGAGAGGAGCTCGCTAGCTAAGCAGGCAAAAACTTGCCTAGACCAATACCAAACACCTTCCTGGCCTGTAGAGTCCCACGCCATCTCGCTGCCAAAGGGAACGCTTTGTCGATTCCACCCTTGAGCCCGCTTTCTCATCTCGTCCTCGAACCTTTTGGCCTTTGCGGCCCAGTCAGCAGTAGTATCATTCGCAGCCTCCCTCTTCAAATCCTGCAAAATCTCGCCAAACACAGTCTCGCCCATGAGCCCCTCCCGAGAATACCAGACTCCCGGATCGGTAGCGCACTTCATGACCGTCTCGTACGCCTGGCTCAGGTACCATGCCCAACCACCAACCTCCATCTTGTCCCCCCCATCATCATCAACCACCACCTCCACCGTGACCAGATCCGGGTATGCCCTTCCCACACGGTAAAAGGCCCAGTACGCAGCAGCAACATGGACATAATTATACGCCCTATTTACCTGCTCCAAGCTATCTTTTTTATTCCAACTCCACCAATTCCCCCAGAAGATGCCCTTGTCGTACTGATAGTCGGGGACCTGGGCCGGGTCATGGTAAAAGATGCTTTTCCGGACGCCGTAATCCCATCTTTGTTGAATCTGGCCCCACAAGACGTTGTGGATGAAGTCTTGCAGGATGGCGATTTCCGGAGCTGAGGGGAGGAATGCCTGTTTCATGCAGGCTGCGAGAAACGAACCCGCCCCGGCTTCGTCGCTTAGTCCGGCAATCCAGACGCGGGGGTCTTGTGTCACTTGTCGGCGAGTTTCGTAGTCGTAGGTTATGACCGAGGGCGCGCGGTGGAAGGGATCGGCCGCGTCGTTGAACAGTTGGTGAGTTGTGAGAAACGACCCCAAGGATGAGACGGATTGGGTGTTTGGAGCAGTGATGTAATAATGGACTGTTTGCGTGTAGTTGGACGAGTAGACAACTGTCAGCCAGGCTCGGCCGAATGCATTTGCAGATGGTACAATTTCCAGCCGTTGTACGGGCATGTCCTTGTTGTTACTAGGACTCGCGAGTGATATCTGCAAAGCGTCTGGTGGATGGGATTCAATGGAGCTTATTGGCCACCCTGGGGCGAGTCGAATCGACAGTTGGGATGGTGCATCTCGCGGGATAACGTATCCTGGAACAGAGACGGCGACGGGTATGCCCAGGCCAACCAAGGTCTTGTCAATATCTCGGACACCGCCTTTGGCCAGAGAAAACAAGAGGCCCACCGTCAGCGATTGCCCCG
Source organism: Rhypophila decipiens (assembly GCA_033297075.1). Lineage (NCBI taxonomy): Eukaryota > Fungi > Ascomycota > Sordariomycetes > Sordariales > Naviculisporaceae > Rhypophila > Rhypophila decipiens. Next base: position 131,322 of record MU858084.1, on the reverse strand, counting down.
GTTGGAGCGTTTGCGAGCTGGGCGGATTCCACGGCTCGACCGAGGCCCATTCCTTGCTCGCCCAGGCCTTGGTCAGCACCTGCCATTCGTAGTAGCCTTCGAATGTCTGGCTTCCGTATCCTGTGTCGCTATAGCTGGTTTCGTGGAGATTACGCCAGGCCTCGAATGGTGTGTCGGTGCCGGGCAGCCGAGTCACGAGCAAGACAGGGCCAGTTCCTCGAACAGGGGTTACGCGGAGATAGCCTCCATACATGCCGATATATGGGTCAGTGAGTGAGCACTTCGCTTGTATCTGCTCAGCCGAGCGGCCTGTAAAGATGCTGTTGAACTCGGCGGGGAAGCCGAGGCTCCCAATCTCGATGGCAGTTTTGGCCGTGTTGGTGACGGTGAAGCGCAGTCCCAAATCCCCTTGCACTTCGATCCATTCTCGGCTTATATTGAGGGGTAGTGAGGCTGCCAAGGTGGAAGCCAGGCTCGATGCTGCAAGCGAGCCTGGTCGGGAGGAAGTAGAGCTGACTTTCTTCCTCGCCGCTGATGAGTCGACATCGACCCAGTCCGCGCTGTTGACGGCACGGTAACGGAGAGTAATATCGCCCCAGTGATACTGTCCGTTTCTTGCCCTCATGGGCAGATAGTCGAGAGGCAAGAAGTCAAAAGGGCTCCCCGCAGGTCGGAGGGAGGCGAGAGTCTGGGAATCACGGACGATCTGGAGGTCGAAGTTGGCCATGCTGAGGTTTAGAAGTCCGTTTTGGAGCCCTAGCTGGTCTTGTGCAACAGCCAGGGAAACTGTAAGCAACACCACAGCCCATAAGGGCATGAGATTTGTCCACATTCTCTCGGTCAACATGGCCTATATGGCTCAGGCTGTTTATTCCCCAGAGACAGACCGTGCCTGAGAGCGGATGAGCTCCTGTAAAGTCTGTCTAATTCATCCTTCAAGCCTTGGCCGTCTCCATGGTCAACATACTGTGCCAGAACATAACAAGCCAGTGAAGTGCGGGGAAACCAGCCTCTGCTAAAGAAAATGTCGCTCTCATATGTCACCACAATCCGCTTACCACACCCGCCCCAATCATCTTGCTCGGCTAAACTTGGATTCACAAAAGACTGAATGCTAGGTATGTGTTTATCAGAGCAATGGCAAGATATCTGAAGCTTAATGGGCATGTCTCAACTATCTATTTACTTGGTTGAGCAGGACCCTTTCTTGGTGATCATTATATATCTAATAGAGAAACAGACTGGACCGAGAAGAAGGAGAGCTGTGGAGGCAAACAAGAATCCCAGCGCCAAATCACACATTCGGAGTCCGATCCATATGGGGGCCTAATAAACAAGCATATACAGGCACATATCTTCGCATAGGTAGGCGCCAGTCTTACAAGGGTTCGGTTCATACATGCCAAAATTAGTAGATTCTACGTTTGAGATTTATTGTACAAGGCTGGAATATAGGATGTTTTGAACTTTCTAGCAGTATCATGCATATATGCCTCAACTTGAACTAGGCTAGAAAGTGAAATAGAACATCAGAAACATAGCAGTTCGCTAATTGCCAATGCCATCAATCAGCAGTTGCCCAGCGCCAAGGCAGGCACTACCATCCCAATCTTTTCTTTGGCATCATCAACCGCTTCCTGCAGCGGGTCGATATACAACTGCGATGGCAGGCCCTTGGCTTGGACGAGCTTGGCCATAAGGGAGCCAGTCTGGGCCACATCATCAGATACCCTTGCCAGCGCGGTGCATATGACAGCGCCTCCGTTTCCTTGTCCCGATTGACGCTGATTTGTTTCCCAAGAGTTAATTTTGGCAGTTCATGTCGTGGCCCAAACTGTGGACTGCAAAGATGTATCACCGGCGACTGACCTTGGCGAGACTGTCACTTTCCTCATCCTCATCCCCGACTGGAGCTTGATATCGAGGACAAGACACAGCATCAAAAAGTGCCCAGACGTTGATGGTGGCAGAGTCCAAAAGCGTCATGAATTGGCGGATGGTGGCGCCTGCCTCAGAGCTTCCCAAAGTCGGAACCAGGATCTGTGCGCCGCCGAGGGTGCCCTCGAGGGTCCCGTACGAGTCGACTATGTCTAGTATGGCATTACATGGGAATGATGGCGGTGATGCCCGGCTTCGGACGTGAACAGTGGAACTTTGCCGAGGGATAGCCTGTCAAGAAATGTTAACTTGATTGAGCAGCACGGTGATTGCGGCATTGCCTGTGAAGTCTGTTGGGCCCCTCTGCGGCACTAAGGTAGACATACACTTGCTGTTGCTGGAGTCACCACATGTGGAAGAATACCAACAAGGGCGATAAGGATAGCTGGCAATGTCAGATTTTGGTGCCACATCTTGCCGTGATTTTCGAATCAAGTTTCTCAGACGTGAATCCTACGATTCCCGTCGACATTTCATCACCATTGTCGGTTTGGGAAGAGGAACCTAAAGATTCACTCTCATCGGCACTTCCTCCCCGCAATCCGATGCTGTGGCCGGCTCGGTCGTGGTTGCACAGCCGGCATGTAGATATCATGTCCGAGGAGGGGAATGTCACGGCGGCGGAATTATCCTGACATCAGCCTGTAAGCGGACGGCGTGGGCCAAGTATTGCGGCTCTCGGCATGGCATCTTGGTAGTGCGCAGCAATAATGACAGCTCTTGGGAGAGGGGACATGGCGCCAAATAACCACAAACCAGCACGATTTGAGCAAGTTATCTCAACGGCGCGTCACCAGGGGAGTTCGTCTGCTATCAGAGACTAGAGTTGTCCCGAGGCTGGAATCACCTTGCAAAGGGCTGTTAACGTACCTAGGTACCTGACCGACGCCTGCAAACTTCTATTTAGACTGTGGCTGATAATAAGCACAGACACAACACTAACCAGGTACCTCAGGCTGCTAACTGAACCATCACTTCCTTAGAACAAGGCCGCAAGGTGTCAGAAAGCTTAAATGTTAAAATTACACATGTGTTGGGCTTCTCGTTTCATAATTGGATAAAAAGACATCGGCTTAACGTCATGGCTTCTATGGCCCTATGGGCTATCAACAGCTGAGGGCAGTGACCGTTGCAGTGCGTCATGACCCTTCAACTTTCTAAGTCACAGCTGAAAAGCAAAAAAAAAAAAAAAAAAAAAAAAAAAAAGAAAAGAGGAGGGAGGAACTCTTGTGGCTCGTCTTCACACCACTGGCCCATTCCACAAGGACTAAGGTACAACTTTACGAAGAAGATGCTGCACAATCTCAGTCACCGGCCCTATGGCCAAAGCGAGATTTCTCCAGCGTTGCGAGCAGTACAAGTGACCATTATCACTATTGCTTGCAGTGTTCAGCTCCCGCCTTGAGGTCAGCTCGGGTTGTTTGGCATCAGCTTGCTGAACCCGGGGGCTAAATGCCTGTCCAACATGGCAATAACAACCTCACGACTCAAGAGGACTGGAGATGCCCAAGCGAGCATAGTCAACAACCAGAGTTCGACGCTTTTGACTCGGGTCTGAATGTTGGGCTTGCAAATTTGGCCAATCACATGTGCATTTCGAGCATCTTTGCCAAGCCATCTCTGTATCGAGAATCGAGATCTGGATGCTTGGTTCCACCTTCCCAGCCACCTCGAGCCAATAGGATCTGGATCCGCCTGACTCGGAATGTCGACTTGTCCCCATTTTGACGTAGAGAGACAAGTGTCGGGTGTTTTTTCTCCTGGCTCTTGATGCCCAATCATTTTCCGCCGCGCAGTCTACACTTTATTAGTCTATTGTACACCGGCCATCTTGCAATGCTACATGTATTTTGCTGCGACTTCTTGCCAAGTTCTTTTCCTCCTGGACGCCTCACTTAACGTTTTGTTGTCAACCGGGGCTTACCTTTCCAAGATGCATCACTGCAGTTACTGAGTCGTCTTGGCTCGATGTACCGGTATGGGGCACCACTTGATATGTAACCTGGAGGTTGATGTGGGCCAAGCAGCGATGACAACTGGCGGTCAGTGACTCAGTAGACCCGTCACTCAGTACCAGCCACGTCAGGACCCACGGCCCCGGGGAAAGTCAACGGGCCCTCACTCGTGCTGGCGGCTTCTGGTAGCGGGTAGCCAGTTGGGCAAATGTCGAAACCCAAAAGAAATCTGGCAGGCCAAGCAGCTTGCCAGGTCACTCGCTTCACTTGCCAATTGGAATGCACTAGGCCAGCTCACGGTCCGCTAGCAGCCCTCGTTTCCTTCCCGTCCTTAGCACAGCGGTCCAGCGGATAACCGTTGGATGGGGCCCGACGCCAGACCATCTTGGGCATCATGATGCCACAAGACTGCAAGACTTGGACCCAGTTGTCCGGCTCTCCGGTTAGTATTAAATACTCTGCTCCGTTCTCTGAACATTTGATGTCCCCTTGATCATTTTCAATCTCATCAAGACACAAAACAGCACACACGTCATATCAAGAAACTCTGGACAAAGTTACAAACAAAGCTCTTGTAAAAATGGTCGTCAGCACACAAGAACTGGTAAGTGCTCTCCCTCCTTCAACCAGCAGTCTCGTATCTTGCTAACATTTGACTCGTCACTGGCAGCGCCGTCGCTGGACCGACAAATCCAACGCGACCTTTCTCCCCTCGAACCGGGCCTCTTCGGACGAGAAGATCCCGGCCGAGTCGTACGAGCGAGAATTCGACTTCAAGGGCTGTCGCGCCATCGTGTTTGCGAACGGCGAGACGCATCGCTCCGACGGCATCGTTGAAGGCCAAGACATTATCCTCCTCACCCAAGGAACCGGCCACCTGACACTGCCGGCTGGCGTTCAAGTCATCGTCAACTCTGGCTACGTCAAGTGGGAAGCCGCCGGTCGCGGTGGCAGCCGTGCGCCCCCTGGGTCGAGAACTAGCGCCCCGAGCGAGGTCGGCAGTTCGTATTCGGGCTACAGCAGGGCCTCTGGCTCTGGGTCTGCCGCTCCCTCGGGCTATGGTCTGAGACGTGCCGAGACCATGCCTAGCCCTCCGACTGGACGGAGCAGGGTCGGAAGCTCGGCTGGCTCATATGTGAGCGCGCGGGCTGTTCCTCTGCCGCCAAGTCTTGTGAGCGGAGGACTGAACGACATGGCCGACGACAACTGCAGCATTGCGCCGAGCGAGAGCATCAGCTCGGTTGGGAGCCGCGGCGGTCGGGGGTCGGTTTATTACTGAGGGCATCGTCGTGGTGGTCATGTTTTTGATGGGAGCGGCGCTGGGGAGTTGACATTGAACCCCCGTCCCGACTCTTTTCTTTGCGTCAAACTTTAAGGGTCTTGGGTCTTTTATAGGATTTTGTTCATTTTGGCTTGAATATTGCATGATGGATTTACTCATGGGTAATGAGTTGGAGTTTTTATCGTCTTTCAACTTGTTTTGGTTGCATCTGGCCGTCTCATTCACCATGGGACAAATATAACACGACAAGATTAGATAGCATCATCATGACAATGATAGGCGTTTCTTGGCTTGAAATTCAGTTCTCAATAACCTCGGCAAATAGCCAACTCTTCCACGCCACAACGAACTTGAAGCATCATGACTGGCCGAAGAGGAGACATAAAAAGACAAGGGAGTCCACTTCTCCTTCCTAACCTCCACTCTCGTCATGCACTCAACATCCACCCGGCTCGCCCAACCAACCACATCATCAATCACAACAGGCAAGATGGCCGAGCGGTCTAAGGCGCCGTCTTCAGGACACCCACTGCGAAGTCTCCCACAAGAGTTTCTCCATTGGTTCTTGATTGGCGGTCCGAAAGGGCGTGGGTTCGAATCCCACTCTTGTCAATTCTTTTCTTTTTGCTCAGCCATTCAAGTTATCATGCCTATATAGTTTTGACTTGCGTCGAGTATCAAGGAGGCCTCCCGCCGAGCAAATCTCCAAGAGTCCTGATCCTTTTCGTTTATGCCCCCTTGCCCTTGGTAGACTTGTATGGTAAACATTGGCGTTGCAACGGTAACAGGCATGCGCTTCCTTGTCTACCACGTCTCCCCAGTTTCACGCTCTTGAGCTCTTTTACAAAGTTGCAATATCACACCCCAAGTGACAACATCGACTAAAGTCCCGACAAAAGGCCTCTGCAGGCAGCATAAACAGTTCCACTTTTTGCCCCTGAGTCTTCTGGGTCGGCCATTCAGAACAACACCGTGGTCAGGTTGTTGATATTACTCGTCAACACTGCCTCTTGGTATATTGGCTTTTATGTTCTTTTAGCTAATAGCAACTCCTAATGCTTCGTTGATGCCTTGTGCACAGCAAATTTCCCCCAATCGGATATTGCAGATTTGGAATCATTCACATTAAAGGCGGATGGAATCACAAAAGACAGTCGATCGCTCTGTCGCTTATATCAGAGGCCCTCAACCAATCACGGACGTTAGGAGGTGAGTTTTGTATCGATTGATGTATTGTCGTGTCATCTCCTCAAGTGTCATCTTGACGGCTCTTATTCTCGAGGCCGAAGGAAAAGTAGCACCATCAAGATGCTGATAACTGCTACTAGTATTCCTGTGTTTCATGGTTTCAGAACGAAAGGCAGTCCAAGTACTTTGGTGACCGATATTCTAGGCGTAAGCTCGCTTCGGCCAGGCTTGTCACTATACCAGTGGCTTAGAGCTTGGCTCCTAACGGCTCATAGGAGGGATCTACGTTATTAGCGAGAGCCCGCGTTTACAAGCGGCTGAATCCTTCACTGTCCTTGACCGCAAGCGTGAAGGGTTGATTAGCCGGGCCTACCAGTCTATCGTGCCAATACTGGGTGAGCTGTTGACATTGTGGCACGGTTGAAGGAAGCGAGTATATCGTAGCAGCGGCAACTTGCGTACTGGCTATAGCTGTATATTGTCACCTTGCTCGGTGAGGCAGACAGTAGACTTTTCTCCACCTCAACCGCGAGTCTGAGTTGCTACTGGTAGACTTGAAAGCAAGGAACTTGTCTGGGGTATGGAATCATGGTATAGGCAATGCAACTATCTCCATTCTTGAAAGAGGGCCTCGATGGATGGCTCAGGGGCAAGAGACAGCAACTCATGGCCGGTTGATGCCCTCGTGAAATGCTATATAAACCTCGTCGTCGCTCGCACTTGATGCCAGAAATTATCCAGCTTCAATCCAGCATCCTCAAGCAACCAGCCTCCAATCCAGCCAGCCCTTTCTCAGCCAACTCTCAAGACTCTTTTACACAGTCACCCAACACCCCAATCACCAAAATGCAGTTCACCAAGAATCTCGTTGCCCTTGCTGGCTTCTTCGCCCTCGCCATGGCCGCTCCTGCTGCTGAGCCCGAGGCCGCTCCCGCTGCTGTGGAAGAGGCTGCCAACCTCGTCGCCCGTGGCACCGTCACCGTCACCACCTACTCTGGCGATGTCTGCAACGGCTCCTCTGACAGAGTCACCATCACCAACGGCGGCTACCGTTGCTTCCCCGTCAGCAACAAGCGCTCTATTGGTGTGACTGGAGAGTAAGTACAAACAACGACTGGAGTCTGGGAATGAGTTAGCAGACAGAAACTGACATGTGCTTTCTCTCCTCGCATAGCTGCACCGTCGTCACCTGGAGCGGAACCGACTGCCGCGGAGGTTCTTACCGTGCCGGCCAAGGATGCAGCAGCGTCTTGTACGGCTCTGTCTCTATCCAGTGCTAAGCTGGATGCCTAGATAATCGACAGGCACTGCATAGGGATGACTCGGAACCGTAGGGGAAGGATTGGAAGATTGGGTTCATCGTGGCGGAAAAGGGAAAGAAGCGGCATGGTCCAGTTGCGGATTGGGATTCGATGAGAAATGAGTGTCACCTGCTCAGTTAGATCTCGGTAGTCCTGATCGGTACCAGTGAATTCAGCAGTCAGACACCATTGCAGCTGTGCACAGTGTCTCTTGCTCATTATAGATGACAGCGTCACTGACGGGAAGGTACTACCAATTACTACATGCTTGAATACCGTGACTTCCAGTTCCCATATCGATTCTGCTTATTTCCAGCTCCGGCGCAACATTCCCGGGAAAACAAGATGAAATTAGCTTGCGGGAAATTTAATCACTTCTTTCCTCGCCGTGTCCAGCAGTTCATCTTGTTCACTGACCTGCATCTTGGTTCCATGCTCGCTTCCCGAATATCTCCGTGGTGGAACAGTGTTGTTCCCGGCAGTGTATATTAACCCCGGCCCATGATTCGCGCGGGTGGCTCGAGGCCCATGGTTCACCACGTCCCGATTTCTCCGAGTCAACGGACCGGTTCCCTCGCCACACTACAAGACCCCGGCTTGCCCAAAACATGCGCTCCAGTCCTGTTGAGCATTGTCTCGACCGGAACCCAGACCACCGCGATGGACCATCTTGGCATTATAAAAGGGGACCGACGGCGTCGATTTACCCACCCGATGCGAATGGCCATACTATCCCATTCCTTGGCCCAACTCTCGCTGCCGATTCAGCTGTCGGCGCTGGGCACATATAAAGATGGACAATACCTTGACATGGAACGTCTGGTGAGCGCAACACAATCAATCGCACCAGAGACCACAAAATGCTGACCAAAACCCTCGCAGTAGCTGGGCTCGCCGCCCTTAGCGGCAGAGCCGTAGCCGACAATCCCATCATCCAAACCCGCTACACGGCCGATCCGGCGCCGTTTGTGTACAACAACACAGTCTGGCTCTTTGCCGACCACGATGAGCCGGGATCGACATGGTACACCATGAAAGACTGGCGCCTGTACTCGTCCACCGACATGGTGAACTGGCAAGACTGGGGCGTGGTGATGGACATTCCGACCTTCTCGTGGGCAAGCAAAGACGCCTGGGCGGCCCAGGCCATTGAGCGCAACGGCAAGTTCTACTTTTACGCCAGCATGACGCGTAAAGGCGCCTCGTACGGTATCGGTGTTGGGGTGAGCGACAGCATCACTGGCCCATACCGCGATCCCATCAACAAGCCGCTGGCCGCCAACGGAAACATCGATCCCACCGTCATGATTGACGACGATGGACAGGCCTACATGTACTGGGGCAACCCGGGGTTCTATTATGTCAAGCTGAACAAGGACATGATCTCCTACTCGGGCGGCATCGTGTCGGTGCCGACCACGCAGCAGGCATTTGGACCCAAGTTTGCCGAAGGACCGTGGGTGTACAAGCGCAACGGGACCTACTACAACATCTTTGCGGCCAACTGCTGCCCCGAGGATATTCGCTACTCGACTGCGCCGTCGGCCACTGGGCCATGGACGTACAAGGGCGTGGTCATGGCCACCGAGGGCGCGTCCTTCACCAACCACCCGGCCGTGATCGACTACAAGGGCGGGTCGTACTTTTTCTACCACAACGGCGCACTGCCCGGCGGGAGCGGATACACGCGGTCGATTGCGGTGGAAAAGTTCGAATACGGACGGGATGGGTCGATCCCGCAGATGAAGATGACGGCTGCGGGCGCACCCCAGATCGGGAGTTTTGATCCCTACGTCCGGGTCGAAGCCGAGACGATTGGCAACTCCAAGGGCCTCAGCCTCAGCACCGAAAAGACGGACGATCCCGAGGGCGGGAGGATGCATGTGACCAGCATCAACAACGGGGACTACATCATGGTCAAGGGCGTGGAATTCGGGGCAGCCCCGGGCGCAACAGGGCTGAGCCTGCGGGTTGCCGCCCAGAATGGAGGGTCCAAGATTGAGGTGCGGGTGGGAAGTGTGACGGGCACGCTGGTCACGACGTGCAATATTGATGGTACCGGTGGTGCCAGGTCGTGGAGAACGCTGCAGTGCGCCGTTCCACCGGGTTCGGCAACAGGCAAGCAGGATCTCTTCTTCAAGTTTGTCGGGAGTGGAAACAATAATCTGTTTAATTTTAATTGGTGGCAGTTTTCGCGGGCGGCTAAGGCTTGAGATTAGAGACATTTCAGGGGCTCATTGAGGAAGACAAAAGGTGCATTGCCATGTTTTGTAACTTTTGTTACCCACGAGGCAGTCCACATCTTTGATCACCAATGCTTGTTTGTCATCACAATACGTGCATCGTCCATTGATAGAAACTTGGCAACAAGCAAAGGAAGTCGGCAAAGAGATGCCAATGATGGAAGCCCAGATGATCCAGATCTCATAAGATCTCAGGGACACCCACTGCAACCTCGGCATTTTCCCCAGCGTCAGCGTCATCCCGTGAGGACCCTGCATATCGCTAGCCCGGGGTGTGCTGTCGATCGGGCACCTCGGGCTCCAGTGCCCAGCGCTCCAGACCCTGATGGCATCGAATCTGTCAACAGGGGGGGGGGGGGGGGGGTTCAGCTCGCTGCATCCAGGGTCCCCTTTCCCAGATCTCTCAGATCTCCTGACTTGATTTCCCCTCCTTGGGCTGCTTGAGAATGCCGCCTGGTGGTCAAAACAAGCATAGCTTGGCCCGACCAACCCGCTTCGGTCACGATAGGCGCCTCATGCGGGTTTGCTGGCACGCACGGCGTTCAATAGATTGCTGGCTAGCGCTCAATACGAATGGGCTGAACGCTGTGGAGATTGGAACTATTGAGCCGCTCCGCTGGGCCCGAACAACACGAGATGACGCCGAAAGCCGCGAAGCTGAGATATTTTTCAAGATGAGGTGACGCCTCTGCGGGCGTCTAGATCTTTCCGTTTGGTATATGTAATAATGAGAGCCCTTGGCTTTTCTGTCTCTGTCTCTGTCTCGGTCTAAAAATATCTCCAGACTTCAACTTGCAGGTTTCAAGCTCAGCATCAAGTTCTGTTCTGGCCATGAAGTTCACCACCGCTGTCCTCGCCGGCTGCGGCCTGGCATCCGCCTCTGTCGTCCCTAATGACCGCCCCGTCCTCGGACGAACCTCGCTGTTCAAGCGTACTGAGTGGGACGTCTGCTCCAACAACTGCGAGCTCCGCGATGTTCCCATGCCCGACAAGAACAACTTTGGCCTTCCTCTCGAGGGCTACTGGTCCGAACAGTGCCCTCCCCTGATCATTGGTGACTACGATGCGCCCCTTGCGACTTCCCGCGCCTGTCTCGACTTCCAAGGAACCAACCTGTATTTCAACTTTTCCTCCTTCCCGGGCTACACCTTGTCAGCAGCCAGCGTGGCCTGGAAGGTCAAAGGCGTCGTTGGTCAGCCGTCGACATGGACGAGCCCACCTCCCACAAACGACATCACATGCGATGCCCCTTCGACCCCCGGCGGCCAATACATCTGCAAGCTCTCCTTTGCCGACATCCTGAACGTCCCCAGCTCGACCAGCCTGCTTGATCTCTTGGCCGGAATCTGCCCCCTGACCGACCGTGAGGCCTTGATCTTCTACCTCGAGCTCTCTGGCACTGCTGTCCCAGTTGGCGGCGGTGATGCCGTCACCTTCACCCAACAATACCCGTGCACGCAACGCACCAACGACCGCCAATGCACGGCATGGAACCCCGAGTTCCCTTACATTGAGGTCGCCTACCGCTGCTCCAAGTGCGAGGTTGCCGCCTGTCCTCCTCCTCCTTCCTCGACCTCGTCCTCGTCCTCGTCGACTGTCACCACCACTCCTCCTCCTTCGTCCACCAGCGCCGCTTCGTCTACATCTACCACCACAACCACCACCACATCAGCGCCCCCGACGCTCAAAACCTGCAGCCTCGGAACCGCCTTTGGCTACCAGAATCCCGTCGGCGGAGTCTCCCGCTCCACCACGCTCAACACCTTGTCCGGCCAGGGCTGCAACAGATGGGGATGGTACGAGAGCCCGACCGTGGCCGAGCTCCAAGGCGGCATCAGCGGTCCTCTGTACGTCGGCGCGGGCGGCAACGACATCTCCAAGGCCATCGACGTCGGCATCTGGGTCGCCACCGCCAACGCCCAGGGCAAGGTGACGGTCACTTACCTGCTCAACCCTCCGTATGCGCTCGCCGAGGTGCACGTCAACCTCGTATGCAAGAGCGCCATCACCAAGTGCGCCCCGGGCCAGTACACCTACAAGGCCGGCAGCATTCCCAACCTCCCGACCTGGTCCAACCCTACCCCCTTGACCTATCCCACCTGCTCGGGCCCTGTTGGCTTGATCATGCATGCGGCTGTTAACATCTTGTCAGCCACAGACACTTGCCCGGCTCCCAAGGCCTCCTAGTCGCTCTAATAATTAGCTCGGGGGTGAAAAGGACGTGGTCATTCATCACGGCCATGAACTGACACGAAAGTGATGCGACATGAAGTCATAGAGGTGGAAAGCAATTGTCCAAGCTTTTTTTGATTCTTTATATAGTTATAATCTTCTATATCATCATTGTCACTGTCCTTGTCTGGCTTTTTTTGATCTCAGGTCCGCATCAAGTGTGTAGCTTGCTCAAGTGCAAGAGATCAAGGTGATGTCTCAGCCACCGATATTACAGCCCTGTATCCGTATTACTTGCTCATATCATTAAGTACCTGGCCAGGGCCAAGTTGACAAAACTTAGAGAGCCTTCCAAGTCAGCCAAACCATCTTTTGCCCGATATCCTTGGAGGTCCAGAACTGGACGGGAATGGGCGCGTCGTTCGGGCCAGGAGGGTACTTGTCGGCCCCAGCCATGAGGCCGTATTGACCATAGCGGAGAGCCTCACCGCCGCCAATCTCTTGGCGTGTTGGGAAGATCTGGCATATTGTACATGTAACATGTCAGCCACCTCGCCATCACCATCAATTGTCAGCACCCAAACTGAAGCAACCTACGCCAAAGTAAATGGAATTGTTGTCCGCCGGCTTGTCGCCACATCGCAGCCCGATATGCTGAATGTAGCACTGCCCGTCCGCCGACGAGAGCAAAAAGTCACGCCACTGGCTGATTACCTCGGCCGTAAAGGTCCCGCATTGAGACTCGTTGGCTGTCCAGAAACCCTTGTTGGTCAGGCAGCCTAGGTCTTCGTAGTCGCCTTCATAGTGAGTCGTGCGGATCTGACCTCTTCCCGAAAAGTTCAAGTTGGTTGCTGCTCGGGTTGTGACCATGGTCGGGACGGCGGATACGATTGTTGCGCCGGCGAGGACGGTCAAGAGGAGGCACTTGACAGATGGGATCATGTTGACTATTTGGTTTGGCTTCAATCGGATTGTTTTGACTGGTCAGTGGGCTGAAGAAGTGTATCTCACAGAACTCGAGATATGAGGCTGAAGCAATGATGACAAACGGAGGCTTAATTCCGGGTCAGACCAAGGGGTTTATATACAAGATCAAAAAAGAGAAAAGAATAGAAAAAACGAAAACCAGCACAAGTTCGGACGGAGGCGTATAACTTGTCCAACTTGTCTACATTGTATCCGGAATAATCCTGCTCCAGGTAGTATTCTCGAATTTGGCAGGCGGTCGGTACCAGATGATAGACTCACAGGGCAGACTGTGAACTGCATTCGGAGCAATCCCAGGTTAGTATCCGGACTTGCGTATTCTACCCAGTAGGAACCTTTATCTCACATTATACCTGCTTATACACCTTTACATTAAGCCCCTTGTGATGTCAACAGAATGTCGTAGTCAATCCTTTCTTTCTTAGTATATATAGACAGTATCATTGGGAACTTTGGATGTATCCCCGCACCCCGGATCTATTCCAACTTGGCGTCACATTCCATGAGCTTAATAACCGTTGACATATCAAGATGGTAGTGTCGACTGGGATCGTGGCACTGCTCCTTCCGGGTATTTCAATCCTTCTGTTCTGGGGAGGGACTCGAGTGTAGCCGGAGTAGGATTTTGCGGCCGATCAGACCCGAGTTTGTCCTTGAATAAACGTTTAGAATTTCCATTTTGAGCATTGTACATGACAGCATGGATGGATCCATCTCCTTGGGGCATGCAAAGGTCAACTTCTCAAGACAGGTATATGAGTACGAGCTCACTACTTCCGTGGAGACGTTGCATTTTGCCCCTAAAAGCTCCCTGTCTGCTCAGAAGGGTCCAGAACCAGTAGCTATGAGGACCAAAAACCGCACCTTCTGAATAACAACGAAGACCAGAAGCTGTCGTTATTATTGAAAAGGCGAGCACGTGTTTCCGGACCTAGTAGTTGTTTTGGGATAAGGTGCTGACTCAGCAAAACGAGGGTCACGTGTCAATAACGGTAGACGTCTTGCCCCACGGAGTTTCTGACGATTCCGTTTCCCAAACACCGTTTCCCAACACTGGGTGGTGTGATTCTAACCTAGCTGTGTCATTACAAGTTCACCAACGCGTTGCAAATTTTCTCTTCCTAGCCAACCAAACGCGTTTGCGGCCCTGTTCCGGCGGCGTTTGCAAGGCGCAGCTGCCTTTGGTATGCGGGCAAGCGGGGTAGAGGGACAATCCCACTTTTTCCGGCCGCTTTTCCGTCAATTAACTTTCCCCGTTTCTGGGCTGACATACTTACTCAGCTAGGGCAGAATCTTGTGCCCCAAGATCCTGCCGACAATTATGTATCGAGAGCAGAGGGTTTGTTGCAGTTGTAACGCTCTGCTGCTTTCCTTGTATTTCTGTCCACTTTGTAGCAACTCATGGAAAGTCTCGGCTCCGCTGAAGGAATATTTAAGGGGAAAGACAAATAATATGTGCTTGATATCGTGTCTGGTCAGAGATCACACTGACGGCGGTTAGACAGAACACTATGGCAATCCCCAAAGTAGCAGACAGGGAGTCGCAGAGGTTACCCCGTGATCGGGGGTGCATGACTACAATAGGGCGTTTGACAGGCAAACCCTTATTGGGTGCACACATATCGTTCCGCGTTTCACGGTATATAGTCCAGCTGATGTATGTGTATCAACAAGGATAATAAGCATGTAAGTGACTTTATAAACGCCTATTTATTGTAGACTGACGACTCTAGGTCGCTCAAGGGACACTTCACTTACAAGATTTCAAGGCATGAAAGTTATATGTAAGGGCCCTTGTCAGGTATTAGTGCGGGCTGCCTATTTATCGTGAAATACTGGCACACTGGATGTACTTGCTCAGTATCACGCTAAAAAGCTATCGTGCAATACCTGGAATAGCCGCTGATCGTGTCATTGAAACCCCCCCACGCTCGAGAAAGGAGATCTATTGTTTGCAGACAAAATGCGTTGGAATTTCAGTTCAAGACCGACAGATTCAATGCATCTCAAGTTAAACGCAGGGTATTGCCCCCTATTGATTAGGCATCCGAGGCCTCAGACACCTAATATACGCTGTTGGGACTTCGCACTTATCACACTGCCTCCAACTCTGGAAGGGTTCTGTAAGTGGTAGAGTGCCAGCGCATGAATTAGAAACGGGGATTGGTCCAGAGGAAGACCAACAAAACTCGGTCACACTTGGAGTGTGGCAGGCAACTGTTAAAGGCAGGGGGGTAGGGTAGGTAGGGCTTGATTAGTGTGCCTAGAGAAAGGTGGGCGGCTGTGCAGATCCGTCCCAAGCTGTCGGTCCCCCACGAGCGCTTCGTGGTCGTTAAATTTCACACAAAAAAAGCGGTTCACGGACGCTTGAGGGCCAAGTTAAGAGATAAAATACCAATTGCTAGTAGTAGCTAGTTCCCTAATGCGACATTCGCGCCTTTTACGTATTAAGGTTATCGTTCCCTGTATATAGGCTATGGCAAGGTTTAAGGGTACGGCGCAGTGATGTGGTGCAACAAGCAATCGGCGGGGATGATGGGAAGGGTCGTAAGAAAAAGAGAACCACTGGTGACCACTGGTGACACTGGACACCAAACTTCAAGCCTGGCCTCAACCGCCTGCATATGTGGCCGAGCGAGAAATTGCAGCAAGACAACCCCCCACCATCTCGTCCACGAAGCTTGGTTAGCTGCTGGGAGCCTCCGAATGAGTTGATGCGCAGGAGTGAGATAGCCTGGAAACCCATCTACCCTGCCACCGAGTTGCCAACGTGCAAGCAACCGAACTTCACGGCTTCGGCCTCATTACACGACATCCCAATTTTCATTGGATGAGGCTCTCGGGTTTCCAATCGAAGATCTGTCTGGCCTACAACAGCTGTGCCTCGGGGGCAGCAAAGCCACCCACCGCCAGGGAGGCAGTGAGATTAGTAGGTGTGTAGCACTAATACAGCCACTATGTTACCCCTAAGAACCAATGCCACGTTGCTGCCCAACTTGGGGTCCATGATTCGCCGCGCCAGGTGTAAAGCCACAAAACGCTATCCTTTTAATTCTTGTCTGTCGCCATCCCGTCTCGTCCTTTTGACACTTTAGTCCAAACCAGCACCGCACCGCACAGGAAACGAACTCAACACACTAACAAGACCGCGCTGACCGAAACACGATGGAATCGCTCGCGGTTATTAGCCTTGCTGGCAACATCATGCAATTCATCCAATTTGGTTTTAAGATGATCACAACAGCGCGTGAATATGGCCAATCCCCCGACGGGAGCAGTCTAGAGACTTCATTTCTCAGTACGGTCTATTGGGAGCTTCAGAAGTTCGAGTACATGTTACTACCTCAACCGCAAAGCGGGGAAAACCGAACCCCTGGACGAACCCCCATCAACCACGGCGGCCTTAATGGGATCAGCCAGCGTCACAGCCAACATATTGATTCATTATTCACCTTGTCTCTGCAGTGTCGCCATGACTGCAAGAGACTCCTCGCAATTGTCGACAGACTCAAGCCAGTTGAAGCAGGAGGGAAGCGATGGAAATGCTTTGCTGCCGCCCTGAAAACAGTGTGGAAGAGCAAGGAGATCAAGGATCTTGAAGATCGGCTGAAGAGTACACAGTTGACCATGATACTGACTATCTGCACTATTGCAAGGTAAGTGATCTTCATCCAAACACCAATTACCTGGTTCTTTTGAAAGGAGCATTACCTTACGCTCTCTGTTGACCAGCGAGGACCAAGAAGCTCGAGCCGTTCGATTAGAGGCACTTCAGGAGGAGAGCAAGAGGCTGAATGTCAACCAATCGGTCCAACTCGAGGGGATTGCAACCGCAATCGGGCGACTGGAGCATGAGATCCAGCGCGTCAAAGGGCTTCCGTCTCATTTCACCAACACTGGCGGTACCAACAACACCGGGATGAAAGTGGCAGGCCTTGACGATATCAAGCTACTTGAGCAGAGAATTTCGAGTCTATCTCTTTCCCAGTACGGCGTTGAACACGAGCAAGCGGTTTTGAGAAGTCTCAGCTTCGATAATAGACTCCAGCGGCACTCGTTGATTTCTGAACCTCATGTGGAAACTTTAAAATGGGCGGACGAGTCTTATCAATCCCAACGCCGCCGCGCAGGCGGTCCTGACAAGTCAAAAGCGGCTAGGGTCCACCTCGCAAATTGGCTCAGGCAAGGCAAGGGAGTCTTCTGGGTGTCCGGAAAACCTGGATCCGGCAAATCAACGTTCATGAAGCACATTTCGAAGCGACAAGAAACTAAACAGCTCCTATCCAAATGGGCCCGCTCCCGAGGTGTCATTGTGGCAAGCCACTACTTCTGGATCTCGGGGACGGACTTACAGCGGTCGCATCAGGGTCTTCTCCGCAGTATTTTGCACGACATCTTCCAACAGCTGCCGGGACTCATCAACCCGGTATGCAAAGGTACTGTCCCAGAACTTTACATGGATATTAGCAGTCGGCCATTGCGGGACGGTCGGATGGGGGATGAACACCAATATCAGACGGAAAATGCTTCTCTCTGGGAATTGAGCTCTCTTCAAGAGACGTTACGAGAAGTTGCAAGGTTAGCGTCTTCACCGGCATCCGAGTCCAAGGGTGTGCATCTCTGTATCTTTATCGACGGCCTGGACGAGTTCGAAGGCAACCACTCCGAGCTATGCCGAGACATCAAAACGCTTGGCAACTTCCCTCGAATCAAACTCTGTGTATCGAGTCGACCATGGAATGAATTTGAGCAAGCCTTTGGAGGCCAACCAGAAGACATGCTCTGCATGCAGGATTGGACACATAACGACATCCTCCATTATGCCAAGTCCCGACTGCAAGACCACCCGAGGTGGAAAAATCTCGAGCTGGAGTGCAGGGAGTCCTCAAGCTCACAGTCCCCAGGCGAGTGGTTGGTAGAGGAAATCGGACAACGCGCTTGTGGTGTGTTTTTATGGGTCTTCCTGGTTACAAAGCTCCTCTTGGAGGGCCTTACCAATTGGGATACTTATGAAGACATTTGTCGACGCCTAAGAAGTTTCCCCCTGGAGCTCGAAAGCTTCTTTGAGAGAATGTTGGAATCAGTTGACCAATTCTATAAGGAAAAAATGTCGGCGGCTCTCCAGGTGGCCATCGCCGTGGACATCCCTCTCCACTGCATGGCTTATGATTTCTTGGACCGAGAACACGAAAATTCCGACTATGTCTTTGGGGTACCAACAAAGCCGTACGGTGAAGGAGAAAAGCAAGCCCTCAGAGAGGCCATGCAGCGGCGTCTTGACAGTCGGACCCGTGGCCTGCTGGAGATAGACGCCACCTCAGGTGTGGTCACTTTCCTACACCGCACCGTTCGGGATTATCTGTGCACTCGAAGGGTTTCCGAGCTGCTAAAGTCCAAAGCATCCGAGAGTTTTTGTCTACCTCTTAGCATACTCCGAATTTGCATTTCTGTCATTAAGAGGACGTCTTTCTCCGGCACCTTGTCTTCAGTGCGTAAGGGGTTTGGCGAGTATGAATCTTCTGAGTTGCAGGTACTGGTAGCTCGTGCGTTGGCCTGCGTAACGGAGAATCATAAGTCGGATTGCGGCACCGCGACAACAATGTATAAACTGGTGAAGGAGTTAGATCAGGTCCTCTTGGCGAAGTTTGCCTCAGGCCATGCAAAGCCGCCAAGCAGCTTCCCGCCATGTACTTATTTCCGAGAGCAGTTAGTTATGGGTCCTTTCGAAGGTTTTCTCTGCTGGGTGCTCCCAGACATTCCGGACTTTCTCGACGAGGTTGGATTCGAGGTACTATTTCGACTTCTTGTCGCAAGACAACCAGGAGCTGAAGCGCACGAGTTGGCTGGTCCATGGCGACCCCGAGGTCTCGAGGTCCTCCGGTCATGGCTTCATGTCGGGTCTGGGGGTAACACCAGATTGAATTCGGTGGAATGGACTGCTGCGAATCGAAAGCGGCAGATGCGGTCACCATGGTCCGCTCTTGTGGAGTATGCTACATCGTGGGGTTCGGGAGGTATGCAAGGTGGAAGTTTCACCCAATCTGAGATGTCGCAACGGCGGTTCTGGACGCTGCTGGAGAACAACATTTTCCTCACCGCGCTTGTCGACCGTGGTGCCGACCCCAACGCGGATCTCGGACAACGCGCGTACAGGTTCCCAGGGGACAGGAGAGCCGCCGAGTTCCCCTGGACAGTGTTCGCAGCATACCTCCAACTTGCTTTGGAAATCGGCCCTGAGATATCGCGCGCTCGAGAAATGTTGTTTCTTAACATTCTTGGGACCTTTCTTTCCTCCGGCGCCAAAATCTGGACGCCTTACGAGGCGGAGCGAAGTCCCGACGAGAATAACGACAAGGAGAAACAGATTGGGGGACAGAACCAACGAAACAATGATAGCCATCAATCTGATGAGAACTTTGGTCTCATCCCGACCTGTATTCAATACTTCTACCAGCGAGTCCGGTCATCGCTCCCAGCAGATAGAGCTCAGTTTTACGCCATTGCTTATAATCATAAGCATGAGGCAGCCTTCAGCGGCCTCCACTTAGGGTTACTGGCTTCTGTGACAGACAGGATAATTTCAACCGCAGAAGATAGAGGGGTCCGATGGGCTGCCGCACTTTGTGTTCAGGAGGTGGTTGAGATGTTGGCAGGGGTGCCAGGCTGTGATAACCTGGACCTTGAAACTAGACTCTGGAGGGTGATGGAAAAACAAACGACGCCTCGATTCCTCCATGGTTCGCAACAACACGAGAGAAGAAAAGTGGAATCCCAAAAGAGGGTCCAGAAAGGTGGGTCTTCGGTCCTCGCTGGTAGAGGAAAACATAGGATTCATAAGAGGCAGGGCCGGGGGTTGGCGTGGAATCGTCAAAGGTCTAACTAGGAATTTAGTAAGCCCCATTTTACAACTCTTTCCAGTTTAATTCGCCAACTTGAGGCGGGGATTTGTTCACCAGGAGCCTCATTCCTCTCAGCTCCCTCTCCCTTTGGACATATCAAACTTTGAAATGCTGCCAACTACACGTTAGAAGTCATCCTCCGTGTCATCCTCTGCACCTCTGCAGATACAATCAGGCCACGCCTCCAAAAATATATCATCAGGGTCTTGCTCCAACTCCTCAATCCTGTACTCCCTAGAGCAACATGATACAGTTCCATCGGCGAGAGAATTGTCCTGTTCGAGAATATCGTAGGCATAGGAGGCTGCAAAAACCCGCTGGTGACACCTGTAAATCTGATACACTTTGTTCGCCCACCTCTCGAACCGGGGTATCCAGGACACTATCAGGATGGTGTATGGTTTTGGGCACTTGGAGGGCCGGGGGACAAGCATGCCGTCAAAGTACATGTTCTCCGACCACTCCGATAGTACGGGATCAGGCAAGCAGCCACCAACTTGATTGTTGGTAGTCTTGTTGTCAAAGTCTGCTTCATTCCAGACGTCACAGACTTCCCTGAAGTTGGCCTTGATGTCACATAGCTTTTCCCAACCAGACACCTCGATGAGGACGTGGATGTGGGGATCGAGGAGGTGAGATATTACCACTCCCTTGCTCTGGCTGAGGTTATGATTCTCCTCGAATGCCCTTTCTCGAACGAATCAGATAAAGGCATGCGCAGCATATTGAATGAATACTGTGGAGACTAGCCCAATTGACGCCGGGGTGATGGAGAAGGGTGAAGAGAAGACGCCCAGAGCAAGAGGTATCGACAAAGCTCCAAAGAAGACCGATATGGCCCATGCACAAATTTGATCCTGGAAGCACTCGCTGCACCCAAGTAACGGTAGCTCCCACTATTTATTGGCGTTCTTAACGGCATCGGGAAGCCTTCGGCGCTTGAAAAGGATCAGGTCGTCGTTGAGGAACAGGTGCTTGAAGCGTTCTGGGAGGTGACATTTCCGGATTCCAAGAACCATGTTCGGAGAAGGGTCGGGAGGCAGATCATTTGGATCGGTATCATTGTCGGTGGTGTCATCATTGTACCACTTTCAGTCTCGGTGGGCAGTCGGATCTGTCGAATGGATGTTTATATGTGCTATGTTTGTTCCCAGTTCATGTGTTAATAATCGAGTGAGGAAGGATTTTTGCGGGGAAGGGGGCGCCTGCATGAACGGCGAAGAACGTGTGAGTATTTATAAGTTAACCGTCCCCAAATAAGGTATCTCTAATAACACGACATACAGGCCTACCAAACGCACTAAAAACCACCTATAAAGGAGAGCCCGTGAGGTTCTTCAGAGCTTGCGATCTCAAAGGCTTAGCCATAGATTTATGTCATGGCGCACATGACAGGCAAAAAGCCGCTAAGATAGTGGAGACTGGAGCGGCCCAATCAGAAGAGGCCCGAGGTGTTCATGGCCCGAGGGAAAAGATCTCGAGCATACAGACCCTCGGGCCCAGCACACATGGTACATAGGTACACAGTCATTACAGCTTAGATAGTTTCCTATATAGTAGGAGAGTGCTGCGCACTCTCCGTCCGAGGATTCTTGAACTCCTCACGCAGCAATTTCTTCAAGTTCATTGTCTACTAACGTTATCTTGTTTCACTCCACAAGTTCTAACAGAGCAACCTGATCAGTGACAGTACTTGCGTACTTACACAACTCAACCTCCTTCTTACTGTCAAACCCCCAGTTAGGCGTCCCGCCTTACAGTCTGAGACCTACCCAGGTGCAGGTTGTAACAGAGGTGTTTTAGAGGAATTTATAAGTGTAAATAAAGTAGAGTAGGTGATAATTTCTAGCCTCTATTTTTATTGCTGTTTGAGTATTTGTGAGTTGTTATAAAGACAATAGTATTTAAGAATACAAATAGGATCTTATTTAGCAAAACATTAGGTAACGTATTTTATCGCCGAGCTGGACATTTGACCGAGCTGGACACTTTCTCCCATTTTCACCACCTTCAACTTCAACATTAATTTCCTTGCATGGCCATCACAGGTCTTCCTCTCCAAGAGAACGAGGCCTTTGTTGCAAGCGTTGATCAGCCACCAGATGTTGGACTGCCTCAAAGATGGGGACGTGCTTCAGGTAGGGTGAACAAAAATTGATACGCATACTGTCTGTTTCTTCATGATAATGCATGCAGCCCCCTCGGCTCGGCCGATTAGGACATGAGTACGACGGCGCATATCTACCTCCAGCAAGCTGACCGTGAGGGTAGTTGGGAAAGGCCGGTGAGGGCACTTATCCTCACCCGTCTCGTGAGACTTGCAGACCCCCCCGGTTCCTCTTTCCACAAAACAACAACTAAAATACCCCTACCAAGCAGTCCGATAGCATTTGCAGTTTTTGCCTCACTCGGCCCGAGATGAACGTCGGGCACACATCTTCGTCGCTTACAGAGATTTTTCCATGCAGGCGTCAGATTATAGGGGCTTGATGCTGGGTACAAATGCCGAGACGATGTTGCTCTCAATATCTGGAAAAGGCGTCAGCACCCAGACGTTGAACACTGGGTCACCAAGCTCGCCATCTCTTGTTGTCGGAAATAGTACTCGGTTCCACAAGAGCATGGACGGTAGCAGATCCTCCATCCCATGGGGTTTACAGCACTGTGGTCCTGGTGCCCATGACGGAGAGCCTGACAAATTATGAATCGCTTGCGGCACTTCTTGCACTTAGAGCGCTTCGAGCTTGTGTGCACGCTCATAGCGTGTAGCGTGACAGGTCCTGCATTGACCTTTCTCTGAAGTTGAGGTTGACATAGTGCAGAGGAAAGAAACAGATCAGGATTTCTTCTAGCTTACCTTGAGGGTGTAGCAAATATACCGGTTTGAAGGGGACTTTCATTGCCAGATTAGCACACATCTGCATCATGCACTGGGAGTTTCTGAAGGACCTTGCTAATGCTATGTATTATACTTTAGGTAAGGCCTCGAACTACATCAGAGTGCTGCCTATTTGAGCTAGGCGGGCGGGCAGGGCAGTGTGTGGTGTGGTGATAGTGAGCGAATAATCCAAAGGTATGCCGTGAAACGCGAACAAGGAGCCTGAAATCCTCAAGTTGGTGTCATCAATGCCCAACCATCTCCTTTCTCGATGGCCACTGTCACTATCGAACGAGGAATGAGGTTTTGACCTAGAGCATCCAAGTAGCGCTGGTACAACGTGAGAGAACGGGTAGCTGCAACAAAAGGCCGCGTGGGTCGTATTGGGCTCTCACCTGTTTTGAGGGAGCTGCTGGCAGAATTCGGGGGTATCATGCTCGTGCTTCAAGTGCCCGTGATAGGATGGATCCAGGGGGAGAGCAAATCTTTTATGGTTACTACTGTGTTCTAGTAAACAGACTTTTTGCTTAAAGCATGCAATCCCTTTGTTAGAGTGCAGGGTGCACGTGTGATGACTAGATAATAAGCTGCGACAAGCTTTCGATCCAAACAGCCTCCAAGCATAGCCTCACTCATTATAACCTCAATAGGCACCGTTCTACAAGGCTTGCGGGAAGAAAGAATAAAGAAAACTTAAAATTCACCTCAAACCGGAACAAGATATCAGTGTGCGTAAATCTAATATGTGTTGGAATAAGGGGGATAAAGAGATTCTTCTTGCTCTTAGGCAATTACCGCATCCGTTCGCTCATGTCAAAATTATCGTAAAATAGTCCTTCTTCTGTCTTCCCAAAGTCTTCAATAGCTATGTTTGATACCCCTGGCTTCTTTCATCGGCCGTAATACAAGGCGGTTATAGTTGTAGGTGTCGCCATCAGTACCATGGCCCATGAATGCTGATATGATTGCGCGGGTTTTATTCTCTGAGTCTAGTCTCGCTCTCGGGCACATCCATCAGGACCAACACGACCGATGTGATCATTAGTTGTCACCAGGATAACCAGGCACAACATATGTATGCGAATTAAGCCAACATTGTATTGTAGTTGGCATGAGGAATAGCTCGAGAAATCTCAGCTAGCTATTGTTGTCCCGGGGGTAATTCCGGGCGAGTCTTCTAATGACTCCTGAAAAAGACCCCTTATAGAATAACGGAACTCAATCTTCTAACCGATCAGCACTTCTTATGTCGTTGCATCATCTTGGAAGTTGCTCGGTGCATAAAGACCTCAAGACCATTTGTGCCTGTACGACTCTTTGTATGCTGTCCATTGTGCAACTTGTATTCTTGAAGTGGCGATATGCTCATACTGTATCATCGATTAAATGGCATTATGAGACCAAGTCGCATTACCACGTCCATGATCTGACAATCGGCGCCACGGCAGCGCCAAAAGCTGAGAATTGGTAGCGGCTTGCACGTGGGCTACTGTCGGGATAAGAGAGACCTAATGAAACGGCAAATTAAAGGTAAGACTGAAGATTAGTGGCGATATTGTGTCTAATGCCACAAAAATAAGAACCGGGATTTCACAACCGCGAAAAAGACGGCATCAGGAATTAATTACAATGCTCGTTGTTTTGCATGCTTCTGGTGGCTTATCGGGAACCCTCGGGGAACAGGCTCTCTCGGGCCGGGCTTGTCTCAGGGATCGGACTGCGCAAGGTGCCGGGCAGGATAGTGCTGCAAGTGCTGGTAGCGACTGCCACCGATTGCCCCGTGTCTCACTGAATCCACCGTGTACGCCTGTCCTGTTTCGGACGTGGATCGGCAGGGGTCCTCTTGGCAGCGGGGTATGACCAGGGTCCATTGTGCTGAACAAAGCAAATCTTTCACTGATGTTGCCAGCCCAATGACGACCAGGAGGATCCTCGAGCCGGGAAAGAAGCTGACACTTGACAGCACCGCACTGAGCCGCAACTTGAGATCACCAAAGGAGACACACCACGGCAACGACTCGACATCATCGATGCACAACAGTTAAAAGTCTGCACTCACTGGAGTTGCTGCTTGGTTGCTGGTCATCTGTCGAAATAATGAACATGCAGCACATTCAGCAGCAGCCGCCGGTTGGCTTCACTACAGGTCCTGACGAGCACTTGAGGAGGAAGCGCAGAGCAATCACGCAGGGTCAAAAAGCCTGCAATCCGTGTCGCGCTCGCAAAGTTCGATGCAGCTATGAGCTTCCCTGCCAGACGTGCATCGATCGCCAGCATGCCCACCTGTGCATCTACAATGAACCTCAAAAGCGCGTGTCGCTGAGCCCGGCCGTGTCGTCCGTCTCTTCGGTGGCATCTTCTCTGCTTCACTCCCCCGGTCCGTCGTCGCTCCTGTCCCCCGCCACGTCCATTGCCACGCCAAGAGCACCCCCACTGGCTGCCACGACGGCATTTCCAACAGCTGCCATGCATGTGTTCGCCACTGGTACTCATGGGCCGGGCATGGGGTTGCCATTAGGGACAGCACCGCCAGCACCGTCATCAGGGGCCTGGAATCCGTCCAAGCAAGACTGGGACAGGCTTATCAGCAAAATAGACCGGATTGATCAGGCTCTGCAATCTGTGCGAAAAGAACTTGCCCGCCGCCCCAGCCATGCAGGTCGTAATGCCCTCGCTGGCAGCGACTGCGAGTCGCCAACCCACGACGAAGCCGGCTCCTCTTCGGATGTCGCCGCATCAGGTGACCATAACCAAGATGCCGTCCTCTCGATCCATCCCGTCACAGGCGAGAGCGTCTTTCTCGGCGCCAACTCGGTCCCCGCCATGGCCGTCGCCCTCAGCCAACAGCCCGCCAACGACTCGAGCATGGTTCGCCATCTCCTCGACAAGAGCGTCCTCCCCATCTTCACGCTTGAGAACGACAGTACTACCTATCCCTTTGTCGACCTCTGGGGTCTTCCTCATGCCTCGCCCATCCGTGTCGAAAAGCTCTGCGCCATGCTGCCCTCAGACTCGGAATGTCTGCAGTACATCCGGCAGTATCGTGACACTGCCCACGTTCTGTTCCCCGGCATCGTCAACATCCAGCAGTTTGAGGTCGAGGTGACAAGATTCCTAGTGACGCGCACGACGCAATCGCGCTCAGTCGATCCAAACAGCCAACAGCCCCTGACATCGCAGCATGTCTACGGCAAGAGTGTGCATTGGCTCGGTCTGTTGTTTGCTTGTCTGGCGTCGGGCTATCAGTGCTCCAACCTACCAAGGAGGGAACGTCAGCTGACGTCCCAGGTGTACGTGTGTTGCGCGTACGAATGTCTCCGTATCATCAACTACCTATCTTGTTGCCAACTCGACGACCTCCAGAACCTTCTGGTGCTGGGAAATGTGATATCAAATTCCATGAACGCGGGGGTCGCCTGGACGCTCTTGGGGTTGACCATCCGACTGGCGCAAGGCTTGGGTCTAAATCACGAGCGTAAGCTGCATTCACGAGATCAAGCAGGTCCCGACGGCGCTCTCCGCCACGAAATATGGTCCAGGATCATTTGGCAAGACAGCCTCCTCTCCATTTCGTACGACCGAGTCACCCCGACCGGCAACTTGACGGGGTGGGATACCGCCCATCCTGCCCGGCCCGACGACGGCTTTTCGTACGTAGACTGCATGCTCCAGCTCTGCACCATCGCCCTGGACGTGGTACGACGACGAGCACAGCCGACGAGCACCCAGCACGAGCTGCAGCGCATCCAAGAGTGCCGACGAAATCTCCAATCCATCACGGAGCAAGCCCATCTCCACCTCCGAGAAGCGTCTTCCTGCGCACTGATGAAAGACCACCTCGAGCACTGGAACTGGCGTATGCACCACTCCTATGTCGTTTCAGAGCTGTGCAGACCCATGTTAGCCAAGCGAGAGCATCGCCATGGCCACAGGGCACACGGCTCCACCAGCGCCACCATTGCCGAGCTCAGGAGGGTGTGCATCGACGCTTTGATTGACACAGTCGATGCCTTTCTCAAACTCCAAAACCTGACCTTTTTTGCAAGGACATCTTGGGCCGCTGTCCATCGGTCGCTGGGCTCCGCTTTACTGTTGGGAATACTCAAAGAACCGACGCGAAATGAGCACGTGCGGGCCATGATCAGTCAACTCATTGAGGTCATGTCAAACATCGAATACACTGACGCGTCCGAGATGCCGGCCCCTGTTACGCGTGCTGTCGAGGCTCTGCAGCGGCTCAACGTTCTCGAGAACAATCTGGAAGGAGGAGGAGGAGGGGATGGTGAGCGAGACCAGCACGAGTTCGCTGTGGATGACGCCGACACTGTATCGCCTCAAACAACAGAGAATGCCTCGACGGGCGATTCACCTCACGCCCAAATGCAGCGCATTCTCTGGGGCGGAACAGACATCGACGCAATGCAGTTTGGTGTCGGTGCTGATGATTTCCTACTCCCCGGAGCTGGGGGAGCTGGCGGCTAGGAGGTGCTGTCGTGTGTCGTGTATGCGACAATCTCTTGTTTTGGTTACTCTTGCCTCTATATCCACAGTCACTGGCCGCGTGTGCCATTGTATATAATTCCGAGGTTGGCTATGACCCCGTCCGTCCTGGGCTGCATGTATTGCATCTTGGCGGCAGGACTCTCCGAAGTCTTCTCCGATGCGTTCGGCATCCTCGGTGGAGATCTCGGATGTGTCATTTGAGATCTGCTCCGCTCGGAGGGGTCGCTTATTTCGGAGGTCTCGGTATCCCCGGTATCCTCGGAGACCCCCGCAGCTTGGCTTATTAACAAGCCGCTCCGATTGGCTCGGAGCGCCTGGTCGGATCTCTCGGCCCCCTCGCTCTTCTCGGAAGTGACCCAGAGTGCTGAAAACCCTCATCAATATGTGCGGATACATCTTGGCTGAGTAACGGGTACCACGTTTTCTTTCTTGTCCTCGTACGAGTTGAGACATTATATGGAAAAGCGTCCCATGGCATTCTCGGATCGAGATCTGAGGAAAAAACCATTTTGGCTTATATAGATCGGTCGCCTCGTTCTTCCCAGTCACAAAGCACCGACGTCAGCCACCCATCACCATCCCACAACCGGACCTCATCCCACACCAACGTAAAGGCGGCTTGGGCAAACGGACTTAAATAAACCGCCCGCCCTATCCTCTCGGCACGCCACTTTTGGCCTTCTCCTCAAGCTCTGCCAAGACATCCATTTGGTACCAACTGCTTGACATCATCAATTCAACATGTTCTCACAGGATACATCGTTCCTAACTCCTGCGTGGCCCACTGACGCCATGTCAACTGTAAGCTTGCCGCTTTCTCTTGCAGTCATGCAGAATCGTCACGTCTAACACGTCTCTAGTCACAATTCAACAATGCCTCGTGGGAAAGCACCCAGACTTGGGGCGACGACGATGTTGATATCAACTCTTTCTTCTCATTGCCGTCCTCCATCGAAGACGCATCAATAGGTGTCAAATCTCCTCTCGCGCCACACCAGACCATGGCCGAGTTCTACTGGTCATTGGCCGCCAACTCATCTCACCCTGGAGCTGATTCCAAGTCGAACGGAAGCCCCAGCAGCACCAGCAGCACTTGGCAACCATTCGTCGCCCCTTTGACTCCCCCGGCGGCTGAGTACGCCTTCTCGAGCGAGAGCGGGCAGAGCACACCGGTGCTCGACTATGGCGCTCTCTCGCCCGCGAGCACCAGCAGTGGCAGCAGCAACAGCGCAACTTCCAAGCCCACCAAGAAGCTCCGCACGAGCACTCGAAAGTCGGTCAAGGACGAGCAAAAGACTCAACGCAGCCACCACTCAGCTCCCAATACCAAGGAAGCCAAGATGCAGCGGGCCAAGAACTGCCACAATCTGGTGGAAAAGAAGTACCGCAACCGGCTCAACAACAACTTTGAGCTACTGCTCACAACGGTGACGGAGCTGAGGAGACAGCAGGGCAGCGCGGACGAGTTTGGAATGGCAATGGAGGATGATGATGATGAGGCTAGTCTGTCGTCCAAGGCGACAGGCAAGGGCGATTTGAACCATGAGCGGTCGATGAGCAAGTCGGATGTGTTGCGTTTGGCGAGGGAGACGGTTTTGGATTTAGAAAGGAAGAACAAAGCGCTTTTGAGGGAAGTGGAGAGGTTAAAAGCGATTGCTAATAATGGATATTGTTAATACGGAAACTGGTGGACTGCGCTGGATGCAGGGCTGTCTTTTTCCCTCTTCTTTTTTTCATCTGTCCAAGAAGTCTTTATTCACGGGCTGTTTGGTAGAGATTTAGAGACTCATGACGACCGTCATGAATCTCATGGTTAGGTCTTGGTATTTACAGTTTTTAGATACCCCCACCCAATGCTGAATGGAAGAAGGCTTTCTTGGCATCTTTTCATCCAACACAACTTGTTGTTTGGTCTATGACATGGATCAGTGGGTGCAAGAGCCGCCAGGCACCACCCAACTAGAACTAGGACACTAGTGATTCCATTGTTCACTGCAGCATGACGTATCGGGTCTACCAGAGTCCAGAGATACCTACGGTGCTGAGTGTCGGGTGGATGTAAGCAGCATCGGGGCACAGACACTCCTATGGTGATACGGTACATACGGAACATGTACCCGTGTAGTGTAAATTCCCCGAGATAAACGTCAGGTCATTAATGTGTTTGTATCATCCGAAGAAACAAGCACTACTCTGGCTATCGATGGCTATCCCCGACCTGTCTAGACGGGACCAGAATCCCATCCATAAGGACTGACATGCCTAAAGTCGTTCTGGGGTGCCGTCACCACTCACCGGCTCAACAAATGCGACGGTTTGTAACTCCCACGAGGCACAGCTGAGTGCTTCAACAAAACTTTCTATTGGTAAGAATGTCCCAGAATCATCCAAACCGCAAGCATGCTCCCTGCCAACAAAGCAGCCTCAGTTCCAAGCATCAGTCCCCTGGAGAGTGTCTTGGGATCAGATGAATCTGATACATTCCCATTATTCGTCCTTGAGCTGGGAGGGTACCTTGCGCGCCATTTATTTTATGGACTTTTCCATCCATTAAATGCCTGGTCTATGACAATCTCTCCCGTCTGTACACAGGGTGGTGACCGGCTTTACGGGGCAGAGAGATATCAAGATCAGATGAAGCCCCTTCACTGCCCTACCACTAGAAAGCCATCGCTGCCTGAATGGCACCTTCCTTTGGATCCAATTTGCATGCTTTTACATTTTCGTGTCGCTGCCTGCACCAAACATGTCGTTGATGGGATGAACGCACAAACCCCGAAAAACTCGAGCGACAAGGCATTTAAACACCTCTGACATTCTCACAACCTGCTTCGCATTCTCTTCCCTTTCCACAACACACACACGGAGCATCACCCTCTCTCGCCACCGTCCAAGCAACATACAAAATCACTTACTCCCATCTACCGAGCCTCAATCATCACTCTCCAAAATGTCTGATCAGCAAGATGGGAAGCCCATGGAGTTTACCGGTCCCGAGCGCCGCTTCCTGGAGGCCATGTGGGCTGGCTTCAAGACGATTCCCGAGGTGAGTTTCAATTCTTTTCTCGTCTCTCGTTGCACCAGGACAATACACTCTTCCATCTCCGCCACCTTTCTCTTTCTCTCTTTAATCTCCTGTTTTATCCGTCCATCTCTGGCCTCGATTGTGTTTCTGCGAGCCGAATTGCTAACACGGCATTCCAACACAGCTCGACATGACAAAGGTGGGGGCCCAGATGGATATGAATCCTCGATCATGCGCCAATCTTTGGGGCCAAATCAAGAAGAAGATCATGCACAATGCCGCCTGTCCTGCCGGGCCCGTCGGCAACAGTCCCGCGACTCCGGCCAAGCGCAAGCGAGGCAAGAAGGATGATGAAGGCTCGCCGGCAGCCAAGGCTCCCAAGACTCCCAAGACTCCCAAGACTCCCGGTGGTCGTGGAAAGCGGGCGGCCAAAAAGGAGAGTGTCGATGGCGAGGACAATAACCAAGTCAGCCAGGACGAGGATGTTGACGCCGAGGATTCTCAGGCTGGTGAGATCTAAGTCCATGGCATATCATCTGCGTTTCCGTCTTTAACGCTTATCTGGTACGTTTCGATGCTTACCTCTCCGCCTTTCCTTCCCTCTCGACCGAGTCATTGCTAATTATCAGATTCTTTCAGCTGCGCTATTCACGGCGGATATGTATTTTTTTTTTTTTCAACAAAACGGTGCTGGTTGAGATCTCGTGGGTTGTAGTGCGCTGGATTTCCTACGGTTAATTAAACATTATGGGCTGGGAATGTCCAACTGGTTACATCGGGGTTGGCCTTGAACGTATCCATTGACGGGGATCAGGTAGACAAGATGTCTCTCTAGCTAATTAGTCATTGCCTAGCAGGATTCCCAAATGCGTCTCTCTTTTCTTCTGATTCCTCGCTTGTGTCATCTCATAGCTCAGGTTGCGTGTTGCTTTCGTTACTGATCTCTTTCAATGGGGCCTGTCTGTTCTTGACGTCAACGAGTTACAAGGCACTGTCCGGCAGGCAGGACTTGGAGCGTTATAACCAGCCAACTGTACGAATATTACCACCCACCATGTACGTACTGGTATGGTGACACGAATCCACGACCAAGGAATGGACCGGGACAGCACCCTGCATGATCGCCTTTCGCTGTCTTGACCCGATGCGTGGTAGGGAGATCCCGTCCTCCATAGAAGCCCATTATGCCCCATATCCCGCGCTAAGGAGCCGCCGCCAAGGTGCTTCTATGCTCATAATTGACTAAGCCCTGCTGCAGTCAAGCGATAGTCCCACCGCTACAGTAACCTGGCAGGCGTGGCAGCCAGTGGTGATTCGTCTCGGTGTGGTGATAAAGCTTTGACACACCCACAGGCGTTCCCGAGATACTGAGAACTTACTCACAGCATAGCTATATCTCACACTTCTTGGCATGTTATATCTCCATCCAACACACACAGGAGAATTGGTCATCATTACGGCAGAATCCCTTTGGCTGACAAGATTTATGATTCAACAAGTCGGTCTTACTCTTGGGACTCGACGGCTATAAAGCAGAATAAATTCAGCCAAGCAGCGACAGTAACAACGCTCCATCCAGCCCAACATGACAGTCCTCTCCCTTGTCTACGACGCCCGGTGGGTGGTGCTGGGCCTCCTGGCTCTCGTCTACCTCGGCAAAAGACTCATGCTCTACCGCCGACTCAGCCATTTCAAAGGCCCATTCAGCAGTGGCTGGTCCGAACTCTACCATATCAAAACCATACTATCCCTAGATTTCAACGAAACCTACACCACCCTCTGTGAAACCTACGGCTCAATCGTCCGCGTCGGTCCCAACGACTTGCTCACGTCCTCTCCGGAACTCCTGTCTCATATAAACTCGCCGCGAGCAGGCTACGTGCGATCAGAATGGTACCACGGGGGTATTCGTTTCAAGAAGGGCGAAGACCACGTCATGAGTCTCCTTGACGACGGGGCACATACCCGTCAGCGAGCCCGGCTCGCAGCCGGCTACTCGGGCAAGGAGAACCTCGAGCTGGAGTCCTCCATCGACCAGACGGTGGGCGAGTTGGTCCACCTCATCAGAACCAAATACCTCTCGGATCCCACAACCTCTCAATCCCGCCCCTTTGACCTGGCCCAAAAGATCAACTTCTTCACCCTCGACACCATCTCGCTCATCTCATACGGGGAGTCATTTGGCGATCTGCGCACCGACTCGGACGTGGGCTCATTCATGGCTGCTTCGAAACTGGGGCTGCTAATCAACACGACATGCATTGCCCTCCGGTTATGGCCGATAATCCAACACCCGTGGATCAACCGCTTCCTGGCACCTTCCGAGAAAGACGCTGTAGGAATGGGCCGTCTAATCAGCAACGCACGTACAATCATCGAGGCCCGTTTTGCCGAGGACCAGGGCGATGTCCTGACGGGAAGTAAGACCGACATGATTGCCTCGTTCGCCCGCCACGGCTTGACCAAAGAGGAGATTGTCAGAGAATCGCTTCTGCAGATCGTGGCTGGGTCGGATACTACCTCGGCCGCCTTGACAACCATCATGTTGTTCTTGCTCACTCATCCGCCCGTCTACGCCAAACTCCAGGCCGAGGTTGACTCTGTCGTGGTAGACAGTGACACCAACAGCAGTGGAACTGGAATCATTCCAACTTCTCAGGCCAAGAACCTGCCCTACCTCCAAGCAGTCATCAAAGAAGGCACGCGAATCCACCCGCCCGTGGCGATCCAAGCAACAAAATGTGTCCCTCCGCAGGGTGACACTGTGACTGTCGACGGGAACCAAGTCTTTCTGCCCGGAGGAACCAACATTAGCGTCGCAACCTGGCCTTTACATTTCCGCCCCGACGTCTTTTCTCCCGACCCCAAAGTCTTTCGCCCCGAGAGGTGGCTGGCTGAAAAAGACAGCCAGAAGCTGACCAAGATGCACCAAGTATACGATCTCACCTTTGGAGGGGGGAAATTCCAATGCCTAGGCAAAAAGATTGCAGGCATGGAACTGGAAAAGGTCTTGTTTGAGCTGATTCATAACTTTGACTGGAGTCTGATGCGCCCGCAGAAACCGTGGAAAGAGACGAATTATGTTGGCATGATGATTCACCAGGACATGTGGGTTTTGGCCACCGATCGAACGGCGGGAAAGAAGGGGTATTAAGATGACCCGTGTGGCTACAGTATTGCAGTGACATCATGGCGATAGCTGGTCAGTTAGAACCTCGGTGGCTTCATGGTGACGAGGGGCTTCTCGGCTCATGACAAGCATGGCAACACACAACGGCAAACAATCGCGCACAAGACTGGGGTGGGAAATAAGTTGGTCAAATATATTGTGTCATTTCGTGGAGCTACAGATTCTGTTTTCCCTGCCACCTAACCCTCTTCTGTTGAAGAAGGGACGTGGTACCCATATGAATATAATATAAGCCCTTCATCAGAGGGAAGAATAAAGTGAAAACCAAAGCGCAACCATATATAAACTCCCTCATAAACATTGCAGACATTCTTTGTCATTAAAACCCCCTAAGCACGGGTAAGCTTTCTTAACGGTGGAGGTCAAAGCGATCAAGCTCCATGACCTTGGTCCAGGCCTTGACAAAGTCCTTGACGAACTTTTGCTCGCCGTCGGCGCTTCCGTAAACCTCGGCAATCGCCCTCAACTCAGCCTGGGATCCGAAGACAAGATCGGCGCGCGTGGCAGTCCACTTCTTCTCGCCAGTCTTGCGGTCGGTGCCCTCAAAGGTCTCACCCTTGGTGCCGCCAATCGCTGTCCATTGGGTGCTCATGTCGAGCAGGTTGACAAAGAAGTCGTTGGTGAGCTGGCCAGGGCGCTTGGTAAAGACACCATACGAAGAACCATCCCAGTTGGCGTTGAGGGCACGCAGACCGCCAACAAGCACCGTGAGCTCAGGAGCAGAGAGAGTCAACTGCTGAGCTTTGTCAATGAGGAACTCCTCAACACGAGCGTGCTGGGTAGACTGTCCGTAGTTGCGGAAGCCATCAACGACAGGCTCGAGGTGGTTGACAGACGTGATGTCGGTTTGGTCTTGGAGAGCATCATTCCGGCCGGGAGTGAAGGGGACCGTGATGGAGTGGCCAGCATCGTTGGCACCCTTCTCGACCGCAGCAGTGCCAGCAAGAACAATGAGATCGGCCAGAGAAACCTTCTTGCCACCGCTCTGAGCATCGTTGAACTTCTTCTGGACACTCTCGAGGGCAGTCAGCACCTTGTTCAGCCGGTCTGGGTTGTTGGCCGGCCAGCTCCTCTGGGGAGCAAGAGCGATGCGGGCACCATTGGCACCGCCGCGCTTGTCGCCGCCACGGAAGGTCGAGGCCGAAGCCCAAGCGACGAAGATAAGATCAGCGGGGTCCAAGCCAGCAGCGAGAACGTCCTTCTTCAAGGCAGCGACATCGTCGGCATTGATGACAGGGTAGTCCACATCGGGGATGGGATCTTGCCAGGTGAGAATCTCAGACGGGATCTCGGGGCCGAGGTAGCGAGCGCGGGGGCCCAAGTCACGGTGGAGGAGCTTGAACCAGGCACGAGCAAAGACGTCGGCGAACTGGTCGGGGTGCTCGAGGAAGCGACGCGAGATCTTCTCGTACTCGGGATCGAAGCGAAGAGCCAGATCGCTGGTAAGCATTCTGGGGAGGTGCTTCTTGTTGGCGTCATAGGGATCGGGAATGGTGGGCTCAGCATTCTTGGCCACCCACTGGTTGGCACCACCGGGGCTCTTGGTAAGCTCCCAGTCGAACTTGAACAGGTACTCGAAGAAGTGGTTGCTCCACTTGGTGGGAGTGGGAGTCCAGATCACCTCCAGCCCACTGGTGATGGTGTCGGGTCCCTTTCCACTGTTGAAGGTGTTGCTCCAGCCAAATCCTTGTTGCTCGAGCTCGGCACCTTCAGGCTCCTCGCCGACGTGCTCCGACGTGGACGCACCGTGCGTCTTGCCGAAGGTGTGGCCACCGGCAATCAAGGCGACCGTCTCCTCGTCGTTCATGGCCATGCGGCTGAAGGTGACGCGAATGTCTCTGGCCGAGGCAACGGGGTCGGGATTGCCATCGGGACCCTCGGGGTTTACGTAGATCAAACCCATGTGAGCGGCAGCGAGAGGCTTCTCGAGCTCACGGTTGTGGATCTCACGTCCCTGTCCATGCTCGTCACCAGAAACAGCACCAGGGCCGCTCACTCCCTTGCTACCGGCGGCGTAGCGGATATCGTTGCCGAGCCACGTCTTCTCGTTGCCCCAGTAGACCGACTCGTCCGCCTCCCACGTATCCTCACGACCACCAGCGAAACCAAACGTCTTGAAGCCCATGGACTCGAGAGCGACGTTGCCCGTGAGGAGCATCAGATCGGCCCATGAGATCTTGTTTCCGTATTTTTGCTTGATGGGCCACAACAGACGACGGGCCTTGTCGAGACTGACATTGTCAGGCCAGCTGTTGAGAGGAGCAAAGCGCTGCTGACCCTGCCCACCACCGCCACGGCCATCAAAGACACGGTAGGTACCAGCACTGTGCCATGCCATGCGGACGAAGAGACCGCCGTAGTGGCCAAAGTCGGCAGGCCACCAGTCCTGGGAATCCGTCATGAGGGCGGCAATGTCTTTCTTGAGCGCATCGTAGTCGAGGCTCTTGAAGGCCTCGGCATAGTTGAACTCGGCACCGAAGGGATCGGTGACGGGCGTGTGCTGGCGAAGGATGTTGAGCTTGAGCTGGTTGGGCCACCAGTCCTTGTTGCGGGTGCCCTTGCCGGCGACGCTGTAGTCGGCCGGGGTGGCATTGTGAGCGACGGGGCACTTGGGCGCGTCGGACATGTTGGTGTCACCCATGGTGGACTTGAATTGGATGCGGACTCGAGATGTTGAAGCAATTCCGAAACTCTGTTTCTTTTGTGCGGGGAAGACGATGGTCAGCAACAAGACGGCGAGTGATGAATGAGAAGTAGACAGAGCGAGACGGGAAATGTACGAACCAGTGAAGCGCTTTTAAGGAATGCGGACGATGCAGGAGGAACAGAAGAAGGAAAAGAAGTCAGGCACCGCCAGAAATAAGGGTGGCCAAAGGGTCGATTCATTGGAAAGCACGAAGGCGAAGAGGGAAAGAAGCACACTTAGAATGCTTTCCATCTCCTTCCATCCATCAAAGGGTATCCCGGCCAAGAGCAAGGACAATACGGGTCACCCGGGTGTCCTCTGCTCCCCTCGAGCTGCAAGCAAGCGGGGTTGTTGGGGAACTGATGTGGCACTCGACTGCTACGGGTGCGGGCAGCGGCGGGGGCAGCGGGCAGCGGGCAGCAGCAGTCTGGTGGACGGTCATCCTCCATCACATTGCCTGCTGGAGAAACGGGCGCTGGGTGAATAAGCGGTGGCGGGCCGGGCTCACAGCGCTGAAACTTTGTGCCGCAGGAGCTGCCAGTACAGTAGTGTCTGGTATTGTACCTACAGGTACTCCGTACACTACGTACGTATGTACATGTACAAACTGTTAGCATCCAATTGATCAGCCGATTCACCCCGCACTTTTCCGATCCCGTCATATCTGGGGATTGGGCCGAATTGCTAATTACACGTCTGGTGATTGGTGCGTCTGGCTCCGCTTCCCGGCCTCGGCAAACCTCTTCCTCTTCAAAGCTCGAAATGCGTCTGTTGAGGGTGAAGGGCGTTTCAGGGTCCGCACCGCTCGAAACTCCGAGAAGGACAATCTTATCTCCCTCGGTCTACGTGCAGATATCTATTACCGGGATGCCCCGAAGACTCTATTTGACGAGAGTCGATCTCGAAGCAGTTTCGAAGCTTCTACCCGTCGATGACAACGGTTGCAGCAGCCCTCGAGGTTCCCACCTCACCGTGGGTTCGACCGCGAATGCCCGCCACGCTCAAGACCAACAAGGATCACGTCTTGGCATTTTGTCACGAAATGGACCTCGATGGATCGTGATCGCCAAGTGAGGAGCAATTGACCTGATAACAATTATTTTTACACTCGACTGTTACGCTTTGCCTTTTCAAAGTCTTTCTCCTCATTCGGCGATAAATCTGGCATCTCGACAAGCGCATGGAAAGGTTGTACGTAATCTGCTCTTTTTCACTGATCCGTCCGTCTTGAGGGGCTGATGAGTGAGGGGCACTATTGTGTTATTGGTCGTTAACTGGTACTGACTACTGAGCAACATGGCTCGCTCAATCAGCTCATCAGTAATTAATACATCAATGGTACATGTGGTACTCTCATCAATACCATCATTTCACCTTCACCGGCATTCTTCGGCTCGTATTACCGCCTCTTTGAGGGTCTCAACCAAATCATGATGCGATCAAAGTTGTTCATGTCGTCAACTTGTTGACCATCGGTCCCGCCACTTTGAACAGGCGTAACCGGGTTAGTCACCGACTTGAACTGCTATGGCTCCGCTGTTGACGCAACCCAGCGGAGCACCGGGGCGGGCCTCTCCGGGATCCCTTGTGTTGATTTAGCGTCGAATCCGGCCACCAGGTTGCTGGTCAGTCAACTCTATCTCGACCGTCGCCGTGAGTTCCAAAGTCTTCACTGTGTGGCTGGTGCAAACAAACCGACAGGGAGCTACGGCGGGCGGCGAGTTCCAGCGGTGCGAGGCCCCATCCACGAATATCCCTCAGGTCGTGATCCCGCTTTCGGTTATGTACCGGGACCAGGTGCTAGGAGTGCTTGCGAGATGGCATTGTTCATGGCATTGTTGTCTAGTCTTTGACTCGATTGGTCCAACAAACAAACAACATGCCCTCTCGCCTCCTAGTGCCATAAACTCGGTCTATTATTTAGCCCATAGGTAAAGAACAATGCCCATCGACACCTTGGCAATGCCAAACGCGTCGGACAAAAGTCACCCCTTTTCGTTGCCGTGGTAGATTGTTTACTTTCGACAAGTGCAAACCCCGTGTGGCATCTAATCTGACATGTTTTATGGACCCAGTAAACAGGCACCACCTCGAAGACCTAGGCAGGTAAAACATCAATTCTAGCAGTCAAGGCATCTACTTGACCTCCTTGTCAACAAAATAGGCCGCGATGCCAATCAGAACCCAATCGCTCAGCAACAAGATGCCATGGACCCAATGCACCTTTGCATCCACCATCAAGAAACCCAACAACAAGATGGTGGTAAACAAACTGACTACTTCGAACCCGCCAAAGGCGAGCGTCACCTGTCCACTCCCTGCCCCCGTCCACCAGGCCAGCAAGACCACCAGCGGCTCGACCAGCAAGGCCGTCTGGATACTTCGTCCGACGGTATACCGCATTGTCTGCTCGAGGTAGTTGTCCACCGCCAATGAGATGGGCGCAAAGTCCAGGTTGGGGATTGGCAACAGTATGAGACCGACAAAGGTGGGTGTCAAATTGGTCGCCTCGGTGAGGGCCTCGATCGAGTCAATCGTTGCGTCGATGGAGAAGTAAAGGAGGACGATGGAGACGGCAAAGATGAGGATGGCGACGGGGAAGGCAAGCTGGGGGCCCTTGATCTCGTGAGGATGAGAAGAGTGGTACATGTTGGATTCGGCGTGTTGGTGAGACCGAGACCGGTAGTTGGACGAGCTGGCTTTGTTGTGCCTCGATGAACGAGAGGCCCAGACAGGTGCTTGGAACGGGTCATTGGGCGAGTTTAAGGGCGGCGGGACACATTCCGGCGCAGTGGCTGGGGTCACGGTCACGTTGGGCGCCGTGATGGCTGAGCCTGTAGCTGTTGCCATGGGAAGTGTAGCTGCCAGACCTTGGGCGATGCTCATTTCGTGGGGTGGAGGTGCGTGGTAGTACTCGTTTCTGTGGGTAACCATTTGGCAAAAGGTGTAGGCGATATAGACAAAGAGGAGGACCACAGCAACGCCACGCGATTGCTTGACGAGATTTGCATCCGTGGTCTGGCCGAGAAGTTTCACGGCCGTAGGAATCAGGATGCTGGTGGCAGCGATGGAAAGAAGGGTCGAGGCCCCTTGTGCGCCAAGGCGGTTGAAGCGCTGCTCATGGTTGGGCAGGCCGCCGATGAGGAGACTGAGGCCCAGAAGAACAAGGATATTGCTGAGGATGCCGCCCACCAGGGAGGTCTGGAGCAGGTCGACTCTGTTGGTCTCGAAGAGGAGGAGGAGACTGGAGATGACCTGCACTGTATTGGTGGTGAAGATGTCAAGAAGATCCGACGCCAATGGGCCCAGGTATTTCTCGATCTCTTCGAGGGCATAATCGCACATGAACCAGAGCGGGATTTCGGCCAGATAATTGAGCGCAAAGGTTGCCGGGCTTCGCTGGTCAAGCGAGTGCAAGCCTAACCCTATGGGTACGCAGACCAGAAGGACATTGATCCAGGACGTGAATAGGGTCCGCTTGATCTGGTTCATGATGGTAAAGGGCCTGGCCGGTTTGGGAAAGCGGAACTCCCATTTCCACAATGTGTGATTTTTGTACTCTTTTGGTTTGACACTCTGTCAGCCATGGCTTTTGTGATAAGGGAATCAGGATGCTCACCTCGACCAGCATGGCTCCCGCGGGTCCCGCCATCGGCTTCGGGGTCCGCGACGAGGTTCTCTTCGGTATAGTCCCATGGGATATGGCGAAAGGGATTAAACCTGTCTCGCTTCTGCCGTATCAAGAAGACTCGGTGGGCAGTGCGCCGGCTCTCGGGCAAGGGTGGGGATTCGGTGTCTGGTACCATTTTGAGATCTACGGGCATTGCCGTGGTGCGCTACGGGCTTGTGGTCATTGCAGGTGGGCTCCGAATATGCGATCTTTTGGTTGCTTTCAGCCACAAGTTTGAGATATCGCCATAATACTTGGGATGGTGTCAAGCTACACCAACAAGAAAGCTCCAACGAAGAAAAAAAAGAAGAAAGAAACCACGATGGCGGGCTCGGAGAGATTTCGCAATCTCTTATTTTGGAACAAGATGCATGTCTAGGTCGAGATGCGGGGTCGCTGTCAGCGGTTGAGCCTCCATTGACCAGGGGCCATTTGACGGGATACCCTTCGTTCTGTCGAGCCTTGATGAGGCTTTCTAGCGCCCCCAGCTGACAGAAGCGTAAGAATACCGATATTTGTTTGGGGTTTCACAGCATCAATTTGACGCCTACAACTTGCTATGTATGGTGAGGGACAGGCCTTGAGGTTGGCTGACCGAGCCCATCACCCACTGTAGGTACGTATCCACAGCACAACAGTCGGCCCTCACGAGAAGGATTTGGCCGATGGGTACACGAGGAGACCCCAAAAGCGACCCAACCTCCTCATCATATTGGTGGGAGAAAGCTGAAAGGCGATTGCACACCAGGGGGGCCGAGAAGTCGGCTTTCTGGTCTTGACGTTGACTTTGGAGCTTGCACTCCATCACGGAGTTGAATGAGGTTCATGTTAATATTTGGATGGGTTTGTCCAATTGCATGTGGAGTTGCGGGATCTCTGTGAGACCGTTTGATGGCGTTCAATGGTGGAAATTGAGGCGTGGAGACAACTCCCCTTACCCAGAAATCCTAGGCCCAAACTGATACTGTAAGACGGGATCTGCCCGGGCTTCCTTCCAAAGCCAAAGAACCATCACTCCTTTTCGTTTAGGCAAACGACTACCCTCGAATGATCAGCCAACATAAAACTGTTCAAGTCTAAAACATATTTTCACGCATCCCTCCCCTTCCCGTCTCAATCGAGATGACGGGCAAGTGGCAACACGAGCTGCCAGTGCCCTCACCATCACCCCGCATTCTTATCATCAGCAACGACTCTCAGCGAAAAATGCGGGATGCACTCTCAACCAATGGTTTGCTCGCCTGCCAGCCACTTCAATGTCGTCATTTCGGACATGACCTGGAGATGGGAGTTTGATTCCCTCTGACCCAACATCACCAACATATGCCTTCCTAAGTCCAATTCCATACCAGCAGTCCAGTCCTGTATCCCTAGCAACATCACTACCTCCATGTCGTAGAGATGGCCCCAACAGGCCTCCTCGAGTCCTTCCTGGCCGCCATCCAAGCCAGTCTCTCAGTCCTCCTCGTCATCTCGTACGGTAGTATCGCAGCACATCTCGGTCTTCTCAGCCATGACAGCACCAAAGCCGTGTCCAAAGTCTGCGTCCGAATGTTCCTGCCGGCCCTGCTCATCACCAAGATTGGATCTGAATTACACGCCGAGTCAGCAAGCCGATATCTCATCATCCTGATATGGGCAATTGTTTGCCACATGATATCCTTCCTCATCGGCATCGTTGGCCACCTCTTCCTGGGCATGCCCGACTGGGTCACTGTTGCCATCATGTTCAACAATACCACCAGCTACCCCTTGCTTCTCATCACTGCTCTCGATGAGACGGGCATCCTGAGCGCGCTCATTGTCACTGATGAAACCACCCGGGAGGCTATTGAGCGTGCAAAGGCCTATTTCCTCGTCTTTGCCACGGTATCGAGCTGTCTGACATTTGCCGTTGGTCCCCGACTTATCGACTCGGAACATGCCCCGGAACCCGACGACCATGACATGGACTCGAAACACAACGGCAGTGCGATTCTCGCCAATGATGATGTGCCACCCCGGACCGAAGAATCATCTCCCTTGTTGGCCACCCGTGCAGTCAGCAGTGGCTCCTTGACAGCATTTTCCGACCCGTTCGAATCGTCTTCCTCTCTCTTGGCACCACATAGGTTCTTCCCATCCGTGTCCCGACGATCTAGTGCGTCTCGAATCGGATCACTGAGCAACGAGCCGAGTCCCCTCAGTCGACCAGGTTCCGCGCCCCGATCTCGGTCCCGGTCCCGGTCTCGACCGTCCACCAGTGAGGGCCGAGTCGCTCTGCGGCCGACGCCCTTCCCACATCATCTACGCCGCGCATCTGTGATCCCCAGGTCGAGATGGTCGCAGCTCGGTCCTCGTACGAAGTGGTGGCTACTTTTTGTATCCGACTTTTTCAACGCTCCCCTGCTCGGAGCCGTGATCGGTGCCATTATCGGCTTGGTCCCATCCCTGCATACAGCATTCTTCAGCCCAACGGACCAAGGCGGCATCTTTACTGCCTGGTTGACCGCTTCACTTAAGAATATTGGTGGTTTGTTCGTCCCGCTCCCCGTCGTTGTTGCGGGCGTGTCCTTGTACACGGCCATGAGGGATGTGAGGCTGGCATATATGCGGTCAGAGGATGGAGAGGAAGATGGTGGACCAAACAAGTCTGCTGCCTTGCCTTGGCTCACGGTTGGTTACATTCTGCTGGTCCGATTCGTGCTCTGGCCGCTTGGATCCATCAGCCTTATATACTGGTTGGCTGGTCATGAAAAAGGGGTCCTCGGGGATGATCCCATGCTGTGGTTTGCCATGATGCTGATGCCTACTGGGCCGCCGGCCATGAAGCTCATCACGTTGATTCAAGTAAGTGATGGAGAGCCCGAAGACGAGGTCAACATTGCAAAGTTGCTGACGGTAAGTTCTTTTCGTGATTTGAAACATATCAGCGAGTGCTAACCTTCGTGCAGATATCGTACATCATCTCGCCCATACTATCGGTAACGGTGGTTGGGAGTTTGTTTGCTAGCGAGGCGACCATTCGGTAAAGCGCTGTAGGACTGGCCAAGCTATGGTTGACTGAATCGAGCTATGGAGGTGACTTTTGCGGGTTGAGCTTCCAGGCTTGGTAATTGATCAGATTCCTCCCGTAGTTGAATAGAGGCAGGTTAGCTTTATTCGAGATTCCTGTTTGTGTATCCCTTTCAACGTTTTCTCTCGTTATTCCAGCTGAAAATCCATACATCTAGGTACTTATCAACAAAAGAAAAAGCAAGCAAGTGTCGCAGAGCTCCGCGAACTTGTATATTATGTGTATTATGCCCTCATAACTTCCCAGCATGAATGCAGTACAAAACGTGCCTTCATGTACAAACGGATGTTACAAATAAGAATCAACCAAAACTTGAATGGCTATCCCCCCACGACATGATCCAACCCATCTTCAGTCAGGTTCCGCAAGGTCTGCCCAGCTCGGTTCTGCCGCCTAAAGAAGCGTCATCCATCCCAGCACCGAAACTGCCACCAAGCCCAAGCTAGCCCTCAACCCGGCAGCACCGCTTCCTTCGGTGTTGTCCACATTGCCCGTGCCAGGGGTACTATCCCCTCCATTGTTCGTCCCAGCAGTACCATTCGCGCCAGTGTCGATGGTGAAGAAGGTCGCCCCAATGGCGGGTCCCAGACCAAGCTGTGTCCTCCAGCGACTGAGGTTCCAGTTTGCCGTCTCGGCTTCCATGCCAACTGATTCGAAGCCGGCATTATTGAACGTTGCTGGTTGGGTGTAAAGCGCATAGATGAACCTGTGTACACCAGTATTCGGCTGCGGGTCGGGTTCAACAAAGC
This sequence comes from Rhypophila decipiens, assembly GCA_033297075.1. Lineage (NCBI taxonomy): Eukaryota > Fungi > Ascomycota > Sordariomycetes > Sordariales > Naviculisporaceae > Rhypophila > Rhypophila decipiens. The sequence goes on along the minus strand of MU858084.1, from coordinate 87,601 downwards.
GGGTGAAGGGTTGGAATTGAGTCGTCAGGGCAGTCAGCTTCTGCGCCGTCGGCAGGAGGGTCGAGTTCTGGCCTGGAGTGACGGTGTAGTTGCCCGCTAAAAAGTGCCGCAGATTACGCGCCGTAGGGTTTCCCCGTGCCGGTGCATCTGCGTCGAGCTATACGAGGACACGATACAAGCAAGTCAGCGGATTGATGGTCGCTACCAGAAGATTATGGGGAATGTGGTGATGGAAGACCAACCAGGTAGATGAGAAACCGTGACGAGGCGGTCACGTTGGTGGCATTGTTGAGACCTTCAACACTGAACTCGGTAGGTCCGCCTTTCTCGGACATGGCAAGCTGAGTGCCCGGGAGGAGAAGCTCGTTGTGCCCATCGGCCGCGACGTAGCTGACGTAGAACGAGACGGACGGGTCCAAGGCGGCGATCACCTCGGGGACGATGCCCGACTCGACAAAGGCGTTTTTGAAATCGAGCGTGGAAACGCTGCGTGCGTTATCATCTGCAGAGACAGACCTTGTCCTAGCCAGGAGGAGGACGAGGGCTGAGAGAGCCGTTTTTGTAGGAGATTGGAGATGCATTTCGGCCGAGGTGAAGCGGTATGGCTTGATTAAATATCGTCGGAATAAATAAAGTAACAAGTAAATAAAAGGGGCGTCCGGCGCCAATAGAAATGAAGGAAGAGAAGCGGGCTGCTGATGATGAACTTGGTCGTCAAGTTGCAAAATAGAGGCAGGAGAGAAAGAAGAGGAGGAGAAGAAACATTCCCGTCCGGGTCGGAGAAATATTAAGGAACTTTTTGACACATTGTTTCTCTTCTGGGCTGGCTACCGTTCGGATCACGGATGACGAGGATTTCCCACCTCTCTGGCACCAAACGTTCAGGGGGTCCCCGGGGTCAGGGGTTTTACAGTACACGCGCAGGCGCATGCAGGAACAAAACATCAAGACCGGGCGCGGCAGTTGAGACCGCATGGAATTATCGTGGCTTCCATTTGTGGCATTCCTTTATTCGAACTCCCACAAGGCGCATAGGTACGGATATAGTGACAGAATGGCGGCTATTTTGCAGAGATCAAGCCTGCCGTAACTGCCAAGGAGGCTCATCACACAACTGCGGAAGTTTGGCAGCCCCTGAACAGGTTTCAGGCGATATGTTCAACGACCGTGATCACGACCACTTTGAGACGTTTGAACGGGCCTTTATGTCCGAGCTCTGATTATATAGGTATCTCATGGACATCTGCAGCTATAACGATAGTAAATCTTCTGATGTTGCTGCTGGAGTAATAACCCAAGATTACCGTAGCTGTTCTCGACAATGTTAACATGATCAGGTAGCGGTATCCTCTTGCAATATATCTGCATTATTCGTTTAGTATAGACGCTTCTTTCTTTGCTATATGAGTATTCACCACGTGCTTATTGATCCCGTCGCTTCCATCATGGATCAACGATTATGACTCGGCAGAAACCTAGATTCACTTTGGAAAAATCAACTCCAAAGAAACCAATTCCGGGTTGTCAGCTACTGAAATTCCACGCCAGTACACCATCCCCAGCCCCTTCCATGCACAAAGAGAGCTGAAAAGTTTGTGATGATGGATCTTGAGATTTTGATTTCCGAGGAAGAGATTGACTTGAGCGTTTAAGCTGCTGCCTTGCCAACATGACCGTCGCAGCTCCAGTCTCACATCGTCACGATACCACTGACCAGCATACAAATCGGAGGCATGCCAGCATCGACCGTGGTACAACGCCCTGCTTATCAGATATACAACTCTCGTCCCAAGCCAAGACTTGGAGGCTTGCAAATCCACGCTGAGATATATCATGGGGTGAGGTCGGGTGCAATTCTGCACAGGAATTGTCTCCCAGAATGGTGATCTGCAGTTTGAGCATCTGGTCGTATTTCACAAGATCAGCCCTACAAACAAAGTACATCATCTTATTGATTTCACTTCTCTACCCTTGATATCAGAAAGTCAAAGCCCAGAAGATACACATTCAAGATGCAGCTGACCATCACCATCGCCTCGGTCTTGGGTCTCGCCATGAGTGCTTGCCCATCCCAATCTACAATGGCATCGACGGAGCCCCCTACGACATCTACGCGGGCCACGAGCTCTAGACTCCAGACTGGCCGAAGGAGATTCCCAACTCGGATGTGCTGTCCTGTGCTAGGTGAGAATTCAACGGCACACCTCTCTAATCCGAATCAATAACTGAACACTTGTTCTCCTTCTCGTTTGCTCTCACGTTTCTTTACAAGAAACCCATATTCTCATCCATGATCTGTATTTACTCCATGGCCTCCAATATGTGGAAAAAAGGTGAGGCATCTAACGACTCTTTCGGACTGGGCTCGCTCGACTTCAGCCGTCGCATGGGTGCTCTCCAGGGGTGAGAATCCCCTATAATAAATGCCTTGAAGCAATAACATGTAGCGACTGACCAAGTGCGAAAGAAAAGGCCCGGATGTTGTACGCGGAACTTGGCTCATAACAATACGCGATTGGTTTCCAGGTTGTCCCCGGACTGGCGGTTCGGGGATCATGGATGTCGCCGTTTGCCCCCGATCCGTTCCGGAGAGACCCACATCGGGGGGGATGTTTACCCCGGTGCTCGGCGATCGAGTAACTGGATCCGCCAAGCCATTCTCATTTTCCAGACCGCCGACAAGGGGCCCTAACGTATATCCACGTACGGCGAAAAGATTCTCAAAACATGCATCTAAGCACGAATAAAATAAGGGCCCCTTCAATTTCGGGGAGCTCGACTCGGGAAGAAGATATTTGCAGGCTTTGGTCGCTGCTACAAGAGAGACAGCTCCAAATCGGCATGGATGTCCCAATTGAGTATAGCGCATTTCTTGAGTGGGTCTGGTACTCCCACCGACTCATCACCGAGGCTCTCCTTGTCATTTCTCACCGCACCAAATCGCAGCAAAATGAAGAAAACGGGGGAGCGGCTGCTTACGTACAAAGCTTCCGTACCGAAAGAACCCCCCACGCCGCTGTCGTCATGGGTTCATCTTGACATTTTTTAGCCTCAACGCCCAACCCAATTCAACTCGATCCATGATCAGGAAACAATGCCAAGCGAGTTAAACATGCCATATCGTCCAATTCAAGAGATCTTACTCCGTACACAACCACTATTGTATGTAAACACACAGACAGGTCAGACGCTGGACTTTGACGATAACCTGCAGCATCAACCAGTAGCGCTCCCAGCGGCGCAGTTTCCCCCACCATAGTGTAACCCCACCTGTGCCCTCCATCTGCCAGGTAACGTATCGGAAGCTGCGATACTGATAGGAAAGCTTGTGTGGGCCCTGGGAGATAAAGGATGTCGTAAGAGGAAGTCGTTTCCTGCAAAACACACGAAGGAAGCACGCCGATGCAGGGAACATTGAATGGGAAATTCCCTGCCTTAATGTTTGCTTTTATGACCCTGACAGGCAGCGACAGCTTCTTGGAACTCAATCGCTGGGCGGCTTAACCCGTTTTGAAGGGCCGTTCCTTCGTCTTGTGGCTTCCAGAGATGCACTAAAACCCACGCTCCTCCGCCAAGCTGTGGACTGTGGAGTCTTGCACGACCATCTCTTCGTTTCTTCACCCACTGAACAAACCGCTCTGAAGCGCGAGAAACGAAAAGAAAAAGGAGCGAAAATTCTTCATGATAGGGAGTTCCTCCTGTCTTCAACTCTAGAAAACCAAAAACGTTTTACTTCAGTATTCAAGGTAAGCGACCGACTCCTGATTAGTTTCTTCATAACATCCGATCGTCCTGCCGTCCCGAAGCGCCTTCCGTCCCCATTGCGCAAGGTTCTGAAGCCACGGAGGGTCCTCAGTTCCCGTCACTGTGGTTCGCATGTGAATGCGACGGGACTTGAAAGTTGGGACGAGTCCAGGTCTCTACTAGGAACCCAGCGCTCCACCACATCTCCATTGCATTGGAACTCGAAGTTACCTTGCTGACCCAATTTTTTCTTCTTTTTCCTTATCCAGGTTTCTTATCCAAATTCTGCGTTTGGTGGCAAAGAAGCGATTCCAACGTATCCTCGTCCTTGAAACAGTTTCGTCCCGTCGAGTCATTTCGAGAGTCGCCGTCGCAGGCCTTCGGTACAAAACGTTGGACAAGGCCCGAGTGTGTTGCGCGCTGTATTCCAAACCGGCGGCTTGAATTTTAACCCGCATCAAGCGCCAAAGCAGTTCAACGGTAGCGCGACGTCATGAGCGCCCAGATCACCACAACGGCCTCCGGGCCGTCGGAGGCCCCTCACCCGGGCCGGCTCCGCCAGCCCGGCGCCATCGAAGCTAACGACTCGGATTCAGCCGACGAGCTCCTCGAGGCCCTCGGCTACAAGGCGGAGCTCACGCGCAGGCGGTCAACATGGCAGGTGGCCTTCATGTCGTTCGTGCTGGCATCCATTCCCTATGGTCTCGCCACGACGCTGTATTATCCCCTCCAGGGCGGCGGTCCGGTGGTCGTCATCTGGGGATGGGTTCTTGTTAGCTTGATCATTCTCTGTGTGGCGGCGTCTCTGGGCGAGATTACCTCTGTGTTCCCAACGGCGGGCGGCGTCTACTACCAGACGTTTATGCTTGCGCCGGTAGCGTGGCGGAGAGTGGCGGCTTACGTTTGCGGGTGGCTGTATGTAGTGGGAAACATCACCATCACGCTGGCTGTCAATTTTGGCACGACGCTCTTCTTTGTCGCCTGCGTCAATGTGTTTGGGATGGAGGAGGACGGCACGGGGGGAGTTTGGGAGGCAGAGACCTACCAGGTCTTTTTGACCTTTTTGGCCGTGACTTTGCTTTGCAACGCCATTTCCGTCTTTGGCAATCGCTGGCTGCCACTGTTGGACGTAAGTTTGCATCCAGACCCGTGATATGGTTCCGGACAGTTGCTAACGAGACTGGGCAGACCTTTGCCATTTTCTGGACCTTTGTGGGCATCTTTGCCATCTTGATCACCGTCTTGGCCGTCGCCAAACAAGGTCGCCACACGGCCGCCTATGCCTTTGGTCACTTTGAGCCCACCTCGGGGTGGCCCGATGGCTGGTCTTTCTGCGTCGGTCTCTTGCACGCAGGCTACGCTACCTCATCGACCGGCATGATCATCAGCATGTGCGAGGAGGTCGAGCACCCAGCCACGCAGGTACCCAAGGCCATGGTCATGACCATCGTCATCAACACCGTTGGTGGCCTTTTGTTCTTGATCCCCCTCATGTTTGTTCTCCCTGATCTGGAGACCGTGGTTGGACTTACGTCGGGTCAGCCCCTTCCTTACATCGTCAAGTCGGCCGTTGGAAGCTCTGGCGGCGCCATTGCCTTGCTAATTCCTCTCATGGTTCTTGCCATCCTTTGCGGAACTGCCTGCACCACTGCCACCTCCCGCTGCACCTGGGCCTTTGCCCGTGACGGTGCCATCCCCGGCTCCAAGTGGTGGAAGCAGGTCCACACCGGTCTGGATCTGCCCTTGAATGCCAATCTGCTTGCCACGGCCATCGAGATCCTTCTCGGTGTCATCTACTTTGGCTCGCCGGCCGCCTTCAACGCCTTTTCCGGTGTCGGCGTCATTGCCTTGACCCTGTCGTACGCCACCCCGATTGCTGTGTCGATGCTCGAGGGACGACAACAGGTTAAACAGGGACGATTCTACCTGGGCAAGCTCGGCTGGTTTGTCAACATTGTGGCTGTTGGTATGTAAAGCCATATACTTCCCAATCTCGTTATTTCATGAAGACGCTAACAAATCCCTCTCTCTCTCCCTCTGCAAACAGCTTGGTCCGCCTTTGCCCTGCCCCTGTTTTGCATGCCAGCTTATATTCCCATCCCAACCGCGTCCATCAACTACGCGTCTGTTGTTTTCGTCGGCTTTACCGCCATCGCCGTTGCGTGGTACGCCGCCTGGGGCCATAGTAACTACGCTGGCCCCCCGACGGAGACTCTCGGCACCGCCCACGGCCAGGGCGTCCTCTCCAACGCTGAAGAGGATCCCGATTCCAAGAAGGGCTATGCCGTCAAGAATGATTAAGTCCTCCGCCTCAATTGGCCGGGGGATTGGTGGCTGGAGATGCATCGACTGATCTTGGCACCCGACGATTCCACCCACGTCTCCCGCCGGGATCGCGGGATCGTCTCTTTGCCCTCTGTTTGCTTGAATCCGCTGTTGGTGGATTCGCCGAGGCAACATGACGTCATGTTGATGGAGGAGTTTATTTATCATATCTTTTTCCTTTACATGTCTGGTTCAAGGTTTAGCGTTGCCTGGGTTTATATTATACCACGTTTGTTATTCAACTAGCAGCTCTTGTCGCTAGCTCCCTGTTGGTTATCATAGCCACAGGGATGGAGCACGACTTGTATGGGATCGGTCAAGTTACCGACAGTTTTGTGTATTTACTTCAGCATGGGATAGTATGGGACGAACCTGGGAACCTGGGAACTCGTGGATATGGAGGGATTTAAACTTTGGAGGAATTTGATCGTGCAACGAGATGAATGGCGATCTACCTGGTACAAGGTGCATGGACGACCCAGGGGGCTGCTTACGGGGACATGTTAATTAATTGTTCGAGGGTGAATGGAGCCAAGATACCCAGTTTCTTCTTATCATGTCTGGTCATCTTATATCCATGATATAAACCGCCACCGCCATGATGCCAACGCAGGCCATAATCTTGTATTGCTGGGCAGTGGACGACCTTGTCTTGATGAGGCAGGTCTGGACCGAGTGCTGACACGGCTAACTGAGGGATGCCAACCCTGGAAACAGCTTGGACGTGCTTTGGCGGCCTGACTGTGGTCGGCTGCTGGGAAAATGTCGAAACCTGAATGAAGCCGTCGGCTGTCGGCGGTTTTGGTGATGCCGGGCCGGACCAGGATACCCCCGATGGGCCGATTTTGTGTCCTCTCCTTGTTTCCGAAGCTCTGTGCTCTACTCCACCCGATTTGTTCCGACGTTACCCGAACGAATCTGACCCCTGAATCTGATTTTGCACTGTTGACTAAGAAAAGGGGTTTGCTGCTCGTGTTGACATGCAGTTCTAACAAAATTTAAATCTTCCACTCGGCAAGTTTCGTTGGTGATGGAAAGCCCGTGGATTCCAGCAGCGAGAATCATCATGACATCCTGACACTCCTTACTTCTTGTGTGTTTGGGTTTTGTTGCGCTCATTAGTTTGCAAGATCAAAGATGGAAGCAGTTACGGAACGAGTGTCGTGAAGATCTGAAATGACATTCGCTGGGTATATCGAGTAAATGTGTTGATTGGAACCGTCCAACGCCATAGAACGGCAGAAGATGGAGGTAGAAGTACAAATGAAAATGTGTGAAAAAGAATAGATAAAAAAAGGCCGGCCGTGAATCCGTAATAGTAATAATTAGTACATGCAGCCATGTGTCGGTCCATTGTGAGCCCAGTTCCAGTTTCTCATTCCCAACCAGGTCCACGCGCCGTCCAGCGTTAGGTCGTCATCACAAGGGGGGAGCACCGAGGCAGATGGCACATCATACATGAGTGTTCAGGTTTGTCCAAGAAAACATTATCAATAGGTCATCAATATAATACGATTGATTCCGACAACAACAAGATCTTACTTGCTCAACAAGGGTAGAGACAAGCAACAAAGCCAGCAGTTCCGAGGGAGGCAGGAGGATGAGATCAGGCCACTCGGCTGCCTAGCAAATTACCATCCCTGCACTTTGGTCTGTCGAATCTTTTCCTGCGTCCGGTTTGCGAGTTCGGGATCGTGCACCTCGCTGGTCTGGAACGATCGCTCCTCGAGAATAATGTACTTGCTGTCGTCGCTGTCCTGGAACGTGTCCAGGCCAGAGACGGATCTTCCCGCGCGCCGGTCGTGGCGGCTCCTCTTGGGCATCGATCCGATGGTGACGATGGCGTTGTTGCTGCCGTGGCCTGACGGACCAGACGACGAGTTCTTATTCTTGTTGTTGCTATACTTGTTTGTGCTGCCGCCGAGGGCGCTCGCTCCCCAGACGCGCCGGATGAGCGGGTACAGGGTTGGGATGCAAGCTCCAATTAGGACAAAGTTGGCTTCAATGCTGCGGGATTGGTTAGTATGAAATTGGAGACTTGACAAGAAGAACGGGGTGACACGTACTTTGTCCAGAGCACGACATCATCGACGGCGTAGGTAAAGTCTTGAAGATCGAGCAGACCGTGAAGAGTGTTTGTCTTGTAAATGGTGACGGCACCGGCGCTGTACAACCCCCAGTTTAGTTAGTTTACTCAAGAATGAAAATCACCAAAACCTAAAATGGACTTACCAATACCCAAAGCCCAGCGCAGTACTGAGACCAACCTTCTTCTTCCAGTTCATCTGCAGCCCCCAGAGAACAATGGTCGGCCAGACGGCCAGGTAAAAGTCAAAGACGACCGAGACGGCGCCCAACATCATGGCGTAATCGACGGTGATCTTGCGGTCCCAGCATGTTCCCTCGGCAGCACCCCACTGCTTTGCCGCCGGCGTACACTGAGCAAAGTTGATGACCAACATGCCGGCCGTGAGGAGCAGATAGATGACGCAGATGACCCACATGATGGTGCGGTGAATCTTTCCGGGGGCGAGAAGACGAGCCAAGAGAATGACGACGGCGAATTTGGGAAGCATAAAGGAGGTGACTCCCGGGACAAAAGAGACAACCGTGTAGTAGACGGCTTTCGTGACATGGGCCGGGTCGAGGGTGGTGACGTGACGACCTGCGCCGTAGGAGATGGCGCATGCCGCCAAGGCGACGTAGGATATCGAGAGACACTGGGAAATACCCATGTAAGCATTACGATGTTCATCGTGTAATTATGGGCGCAAATACTGTACGAGACATACAATGCAGACAATGACAATGTAATCGTCGATGGCGAGCTTGCCGGCGGAGAGGAATCGAGAGTAGATACGGCCGGCGACGAACAAGAAGGTGAGGATGGTCAGAGACGAAGTCACTCCGAGGATGAGGGGCCCTTTGTTCTCGGCGGCATATTCCTCGTATCCCGGGTCGCCGGGGAAAAGGGGCTGGTTGCCAGCCATTGTCGGTCACGGTCGGGAAGACGACTCGAATCGGGCACGTGTGCAGTGGTACGGGTGGTGGCAGTGGCAGTCTGGCAAGGACGTCAGGTTGTCTTGCTGGCTGGCTCGCTGGCTGTACTGGCTAATACCAGTACTTGGAGCAGAGTCTCGAGCCGGCCAAGTTGGTGATGGTTGAACAGCCCCCCTTCTTTCTAGTTCGTTCACATCTATATGTGTTGATTCGTCGAGTGAACGGGGTTGCTGATGGACAAACTGATTCTTGTTGGAACCAAGTGGGCGGGACACACGGCATATAAGAAGCTGGAACGACCTCGTCTGCGGCTCTGGGCTGCTCCGGCAGGCGATTCTAGTGCCAGGTACCAAAGTGTTAATTATGTGTCAACTCCCCAGCTTTGTTTCATTTGCTTGGGTTTCTCTTCGTTTAACGTTTGTGTTTTCCTAGCACTATACCAGGGAGGGAACGTGTTCGGATAGCAAACCGAATACCACCCCTAGGCGCAACGGCAGTGGTACTTTCTTTGGGTGATGGTTGATGCCAACGTGAAAGGCGAGAATGCAGTGTAGCGACAAGGTAACAAAAAAGCACCAAAAGGGGAAAGCGGGAGGGGGAGTGAATGTAAAGAATGGACGAGCTCAACCCGCTCAAGGTCCAAGCGCACGGGAGCACTCAGCACTGGTGAGAAAAAGGGACGTGAAGAGAGGCTCAAGATGAATAAGGAAAGGCTGCATGTAGGATCCCGAGAAAACGGGTGACTTGACCTGACTGCGCTTGACCTCGATATGGTACGAGCCACCGAGGGCGAGACCCAGAGCGGGAGAGAGGTCAACGGGATAAAATGAAATCATGAAATACGAAAGCGAAGGGAATCAAGGGAACCATCTGAGCGTACATATTCTTATCACACCGTGCCCTTGGTGCGTCGTTTCTCTTTAGTTGTGTGTGTCTGATGCTCGTCCCAAATCCCAAGAACGTTGAGCAGACTCCACTGGCATCACCGCCCCCTTTCATCACTTGGAGGGAGAAGGAGGACGGTGAAGATCTGTTGCAGTGGTGTACAGGCAGAAAAAGGCGGGTTTGGGTTGTGTTTTGGAGCTGGGTTTGTCCCGGCAGGTTAATTACATGGTCCCTGAGTCCTGACTGCCTGGGTCCAGGGACGGGTACACCGCATACGGTCTGAGGGCTGGGAATGGTGGCGGCGGGAGCCCCGGTGTGGGTTCCCACAATGATGATAGGCAGCAAATAATGTTGAAGATCTTCTCCCATTCCCCTATAGCGTAGTGTACACTTTTCTTCCCGAGAACGAAAAGTCAAGGTTGTGCTCGAGCTCAACTGCCGTCATCCAAGTACATGGAGTCTGTCCACTGCAGCTTCCTTGGAATACTCTGCCAATACGGAAAGATATCATGGGATTCACATGTTTGGTTTTTTTCCCATGAGGAAAGGGTGGATATGATTCTCCTTTCTTTTTCTCATCCCAAGATACTGGATTTGCCCTGTCCTTGTCGCTGTGCGTGATCTGTCCAAGGTCTCAGCTGCCAGTCAAAGTCTCCACGGTCCCGATCGGCTGGACGGACCACAACTGGGAGTCGCTGGGGCGCTGCTGAAGAGAGCGGAGTGGATTAGATCGGACGACAAGACTGTCAGGGTCTGGTGTTACCCCTGATTGGTGCACCTGACTTTTGTTGATGGGTCACTAAGCCTTGAAGAGTCTAGTGTGATCTGGACAGCAGGACCCTGACCGGGATGAGCCGCCAAGGCTGGGGAAGCTAGTTTGGCGGGGTGACTGAGGAGGGGTTGTTTTGCACCTCTCCAGCTGTTGGAGCGTCCGGACCTCCAAGGCCTTGGGGGAGCAGATTCACAAGTTCTACGGGTTACGGACTCGTCAGATTTGCAAGACGAATCGAATACGAACAAGTCTAGCTACTGTGAGGCTGACTGGGCGTTTCCGAGAGTCTCAACGAGCTCTCCCAAAGCAGAAACAGATTGGACAAGGAAATTGGATTCCCGAACCATGTTAACCATGTTGCCGGTTTTCAGGGGCTTGAAAAGATCTGGGTCACTGTCCGAGTACCGGTATTGGATACCTTAGCGATCAACCTCAGCTATCAACCTCAGCTATCAACTGACCTTTCAACTGGCACTGGTGTGTACACGTAAAACCAGGACATCCAGGACGGCATCATACGATCTCTATCAATATCTGAGCGTGCATTCTTGCCTCTGGTGGATATCATTAGGTCACTTGTCGCACAACTTGCGCTTCGTGGAGTCTTGCGCTTTGACAGTACAGCGGGCCCAACAGCCAATTATAATTTGCAATCGCTTGTGACTTGGCGTATTCGGGTAAGTGTCAGCCACAAAATATTGTACGGGGAGAGTCTGAGAGGGAAAAAACAACTTGTCCGCCAAGCCGCTGACCCAAGTAAATATTTACACCGCTATGCAGCCACCCCCGTACCGGTGAGCACGGCTTTGGCTGACGGGCCGCGCTGACCAAACTGACCAAACTGATTCAAGGTGTACGTGTAAATGCCGGCAGCTGGGTGTGTGATGTCTCTGGTTCATTCGGCAATGTGGCTGACGACGGGATGGTGGGGGAATCCGGGTGAGTTTCTTTGTTCCTTTCTTTTTGTTCCCTACCAGTGCCCCTCGTTCCCACGAGGTTATTCGTCTCCACTAAACCACCGTTTCTACACGTGCAGATATCTTGGAGTCTTGGAGTCTTGGAGTCTTGGGGTCTTGGTCTTGTCAGTCGGACCTTTATTAGGAGGTTAAAACCGGCACGATGGACTCTTCCAAGACAGACGGCGTCTTGACGACGACGACATGAGACGGAGCAAGCCGAGCGACCTGTCACTCGAAGCATCTAGCCCAAACAAAAGCCTCTTGGTTCGAGTTAGCCTAGCCATTTATCCAGCACTTGCAAAGCTTAATCATCAGACGGAGAGATCCCTGGAAGGAACGGGGTTCTCGCCGTCTCGGTGACTGCATAACCATGCCAAGTGCGGGGAGATGTCAGTGCGTGCATGTCTGACTGTCGGTTGAGAGGTTGGTGAGCTGTTTGCACAGCGCAGGTATTGACCTGGCGGGCTACCAGCAGCAATCTTCCTTCGCTTGGGCGGATGAATGGGCTGCTGCGAGCCTGCGAGGGTCTTCCTAGCCCCATTGCTCCAAGATGGTTACAAACCTGGCACAAGTCCTAGCTCGTGCATTTCTGCAACTCTGCCATTTTCTCCTCATTTCCGTCCGTTCCAGGGTCTGACCCAGTTGAGAAGGCCCTCTCATGATGGAAAATTGAAGATTGGAAGAAATGGATTGTCGAACATTGACCATTGTACGGGCTATGGGGACGACGATCGGATCAGATGTCAAAACAAACTCATCAGCACGGGGCCTGCCAAGGCCCATATCAGATTCCACGCAACCGAGCAAAGACTTGGGCGGCCTTGAAAACGGTTTCTAGGGCAGCTGGGCAGGGCAGGTCTCGAATCTCGACTCTGGCTGAAGGACTTGGCGACAGTGGAACGATGATGGAGCCTCCGTCACGGGCATGAGGCCCCTTTATCTTTTCTCAAGTCTCAAGTCCACCAGTGTGGATAGCGATCTTAGTGCTGGCTGTTTGGCTTCAGGGCCAATGCTGGCTCTGCACTCATCTCTACCCCTCGACAAAGAAGCCAATGCAAACTTCAGGGGAAATATAAATGTCATTTCCGAACAGTTCAAGCACAAGGTCATCAGAATACCGAGTACGGATACTTGCATGGGGCAAAGGTATTTGCCTGATAGATCGTGATGGGCATCATCACATCTTGAAGCAGCGCCTGTTGGGTCCTCATGCGAGTGTCTGGTTCAAGTTGACAACAACGAACTCGTTACTTGCTTGGGTGTTTGCAGTGAGCATATGCAAAGAGGAGCCAATATTGAACACAAAACCAAGGAAAGGTATATAAAGCCCACATAGCCGGCACCAACCATTTCTCTCCAGTACCGTGGTTCCTGAATCCTATACTATAGCCCTCCGGCCGCCCGCTACAATCGACCATCGGACGGCGTCGACATGCTCACAATGTCAACGTGCAGCCAACAGCCCAGCAAACTTGGTTAGTCTTGTGCAATACTGATGCAATATTGGAAATCTGCTCTTATGTCGGCCTCTGCCAACCGCGCCTTGTGCTCTCTCCAATCGCCCTATCGATGCGAAATCCAACCAGATAGTCTAGAGGTTCCAAGGTGAGAAGGCGAAAGTGGCGGTTTCCAACCATACTGAAGACAGGTCGCCGAGGCGACATGGAGAGGGTGCTTCAAGAATCCAAGACTATCGACGCCTCGAACCGTCCGATGTACATGTACGTGCGAACCCGAATTAGCCGGTGCAGTAAAATGAAGCCCGAAAGACGGTGGAGAAGACGACGTTTGTGATGCCCGATGTCCATAAAAGTTTCCTGCTACCGCTGTTGGGGAATTTGATATGAATCCTTTGCGATCCTGCGCGTGGACTCAGGCCGGTCACGACTCGTGTACCCGGCGACCCGGTGCGTTGTGCTTAGGTATCACACATTCGAACACAGCAGTAAATTAGGTATCCGTAGCAGCAGCAGTCTTTGTTGCTCGAGACTTGAGTGAGCGTGACTTGGCTCGGCGTCTTGTTTTCTCCTTTGCCCTTGGACCCTTGGTTGACTCAAGCAGGAGGTCCCCTCTCGGGGTCCTGCCAAGAGGTGCCTGTGCATAAATATGGATTTCCCCAGCTTCAAGCCAAGCTTGGCATCGTCGACTTTGCCTCAAGATGCTGCTAATATTCCTGAGTTGAAGCTAGCGTTCCCACGCTGGCTAACCCCAAACAAGGCAAACCCTCGCTTGGATTATTTGCGTTTTTGACCTCGAAGCTTTTTGCTATCCTTTTTGGTCCTCCCAGTTTCCTGTGATGCAACACACTTGAGCTGCTAGCAAAGAGTCTATCGACTAGAAGGGCAAATTGGCAGAGAAAAAGACGCTTTTAAGCTCATGTCATTGTCACGCGCATGCGTACAAGAGGCGACTAATGCGATCACCACGTGGCTTGGCCGAGTCCCGAGATTAGTACCTACTTAGATATCCCCTTTCCCAGGCTAACAACTCCCGGAAGACTGGAGGTGGTATTATTGATCTTGCCGTAGCATTGCGCATTTGGAGATTGAGATTCGAGGGCGGGCACACTTGATGTTTAAATATCCGCATTTCCTTCCCGCTTCATGTTCCAATCCTCCGAGAACTTGGTTCTTCTTCAAGCCACCACGCTCGCTTCAACCCGCGCTTCATCTACAGTACACCACACGATCTCTTCTGTCCAGCCTCCTCTCATTAACGTCCATAACCGAGTAATCATAATATTAATTCTCCTCAGCCGGTAAGTCGCCCGTCGCCCGTCAGCCCCCTCCCTCCTCACCGGTGTCTGTGGGCAGTGTTCCGCTCTCCCCGCTCCAATCCCGTGCTGTCCCTCGCTCCTCATCCGCAGCACCACAACACCAGAAACAAAACGGAACGCTACCCAAACAACCCTCAGACCTCTTGTTTGCTCAGCCCATCTTTGGTTCCACGCATCTCGAGACTAACAGTGAGCCAATTGTCCATTCTAGTGCACACGACCATCATGATTGGCTCCCGTCTCTCGCTTGCGGCGACGGCCCTCCTGGGTCTCGCCGCCGCGCAGCCGGCGGCTCCTCCCACCAGCCCGGCCATGACCCCGCGCACCTTCACGCCACTGGTCTGCTACATCTTTGGCGAGCTGGTTTCCCCTTGGTGGCTGCAAAAGTGCGCGCCGCACCTCAACCTGGTCGTCATCGACCTCCGGTCCGCGGCCGAGTACGCCGAGTCCCACATCCCCGGCTCCATCTCTCTCCCCTTTGACCCCATCTCAGCTTGGTCCGTCATGGGACCCGGGGACCTTCTCCTTGAGATGCCCCCTTCAGCCGACGTCATGGCCACTCTCGGCGCCGCCGGTGTCTCCAACCCATCGCCGGCCACCAAGATCGTGCTGGTCAACGGCGTCGGCGTCCCTGCCTTCCCCCAGGCTGCCTCGCCCCGTGTCGCCACCACGCTCAAGTACGCCGGCATCTCCGAGGGCCGTGTTGCCGTCCTCGACGGTGGTTTCCCCGGCTGGGCCTCCGAGTCTCTGCCCGTCACCACCGTGGTCCCAACCCCCGTTCCCAAGACCTACACCGCCACCGAGGACCGCAGCTTCCTCGTCGACATCAACTACGTCAAGGCCAACCTCAACAAGCGCAACAAGGGCATTGTGCTCCTCGATGGCCGTGATGAGGCCGTCTACAACGGATCCGTCATGGAGGAATGGGCCCTCAAGCCCGGCCACATTCCCTCGGCTCTCAACCTGCCCGGCAAGAACTTTTGGAACGAGGACGGCAGCTGGAAGAGCAGCCTCGAGATCCTGGTCCAGCTCAGAAGCGTCGTCGGCTACAGCGTCGGACGCACCTACGGCCAGATCATTGTCTACTGCGGTGTCGGTGGCTATGCCTCTACCTTGTACTTCACCCTGACCAGAATCCTCGGCTTCGACAACGTCGTCATGTACGATGGCAGTGCCCAAGAGTGGAGCAAGTACTACGATATGGAGTTGTAAACACTTGACTGCAAGATTCATCATGTGCATGGATTCGGTGTAATTATTCTTCATATAGTTTCAACTTTGAAGCTCTTGTTCTTGATATTGTTCATTCTTTTTTCTGATGATTTCATCTATTCATCATGAGCTGTTGGATTATAATCCTTCTTCTAAATTATAACGATATCAGTTATATCTAGTCATCTCTTTATCAGCTTCCGCTAGCAGGTAAAAGTGAATATTAGTTGTGATCATTCTGACCATGTCCTCAAGAAGAACAAGGAACCGTTGGTCAGTTCGCATATGCCAAATGATAAGGAGAAAAAATGAGAGGCAATGAGACGTAAAGTGACAGAATCCGGTCGCTCTCTTGGTATTGTGACGAACCAAAATGCCGTCAACCTTGGGCGCGGGTTTCCTCAAACCATTGGATGTGCTGTCGGCACACACTATCATGTGGTGTGGACGAGTCCTTCAGGGGACACAGAGTCCCATTGGGCCGCTTAAAACCTCCGCAGTTGCTATTCACTGACAAGTAAATACCCTAACCACACTCACTTCTAGTGTATGCAAGGAACACTGAACCGACCCTGCCGTCCTCGCACTAATGCCCCGGTCTTGGTGAACAATATGCCGGTCAAGTGCTCAGAGTCCTAGGGACAGTGAACTCTTGTGGTCTCCAGGCAGCCGACTGGATCGATCGTACGCGTCCCTCGCTGCGCCGTCGACCTGCGTCTGGTTTCATTGTCTCGGCGCATCTGAAGTTTTCACGGCAGATGGTCTTAGGTAAGACAAACCCTGATCCCGAAAGCCTGGGATGTGCTTCTTTCCCCGGAATCCTTCCCGAAGCTCATCATCATTCATCAAAAAATAACAATCAGGTGTTGAACATCTCAGGCTTTTGATGCACCCTACCAGGGACTACTGCAAAGACCAAATATGGGCCAGGAATAGCTTGTGCAACCACCCCTAGCGGGGCTTTATTGATACCAAGAGTTCTTCCGAGCCTGCAGGTAGGGTGGTAGAGTTTGTAATCACTTTGGCTTCAACTGGTCAAGACCGCATTGTCCACCTGCTTGGCTCCCTGCTGGGCAGGGTCATTTGCAGATGACGAACCCAGGCCTCTTTGTCGATGAAATAAAGAAATTGGCAATTGGAACCGGAACTGATCCAATGTTTTCGTTTGGCTTCTCGATGAGTATGGAATCATTCGGACTTTAAATCTACATACTGTCCTCGGGATGTGCCGCAGGCGGCAGGATGCTCGGAAGGCGCAGTAAGCTGACTTCATAACTAAAAAGTCCGAATATGTTCGCAACAGTCGGCACATAAAGGCCAAGGAGGTAACCCGTACAAGAAGAGTGACAACGTAGCCAAGATTCCAAGTTCCAATATCCCACCCAACCTGGAATCGTTTACCAAGGGGATGCGGTCCGCAGAGTCACGTAGTCACGCGCTATAAATCCTTCAATACGACGCTTGATGACAGAAGCTGGGCATATGTAGACGATGCTGAAATGCGGAAAGGAGCTCGTGTAACCGATTTGAGTATAAATACGAGGTTCGGGAGCTGCCCATGGCTTACAAGGAGCAGTCACATTTGTCATCTAGCAAGTTTTGTTTCCTCCTTGCAGTCTGAGTCTCAACCATCAACATGGCAGGCTTCTTCAAGTTTCTCCTGGCCAGCTCGGCTTTTGTGCCGGCTCTCAGTACCTTGCTACCAGAAAGCATTGCAACCAGCGTGATCAACAAGGACGTGGCCATTATCGGCGGGGGTGCCAGTGGCTCCTATGCTGCTATCCGACTCAAGGAAGACTACGGCAAGAGCATTGTCCTCATCGAGAAGGAAGAGGCACTGGTAAGCATCATCACCTGTCGCAGAGATGCAAACTGTTTTAGGCCAAATTACTGACAAAGTGCCAGGGAGGTCATGTTAATACTTATACCGATCCTGACACGGGCTTACCCGTCGACTTTGGTGTCAATGTCTTCAACGATTGGGGCCCCGCCCGTGCCTTCTTTGAGCGCATGAACGTATCCGTTGGTGCACCCGTCCGGCCGGTCTTGACGTCGCGGTACATGGATTTCAAGACGGGTCTTTCTGTTCCATATACGCCAGCCTCGTTCGCCGACATTATTCCAGCCTTTAACCGATTCTACGCTGCCGTGGCTCCGTATGAGCACATGATCTTGCCGGGATACTTCAACTTCCCACCTCCCAACCAGATCCCGGCTGACCTGCTTATCCCTTTTGGCGAGTTCATCAAGAAGCACCAGCTCGAGGTAGCTGTGAACCTCATCTTTGAGAGCACTGGGCTGGGGGTCGGTGATTTGGTCAACACGCTTACCATCTGGGTCTTGGCCACCTTCAACACGCCCATGATCGGCGCTTTCATCGGACTCTATGGCCAGCTTACGCCCACGTCTGGCCGCAACATTGAGCTTTACGAGGCCGTGGCAGCCCGTCTTGGATCCGACGTACGTTATCGGTCCACCGTCATCCAGACCACTCGCTCGGCCACAGGAAAGGTCACCCTCTGGGTCAAGAACCACGCCACCAACACCATTACTCTCGTCAAGGCCAAGAAGCTCCTACTGGCCATCCCACCCACACCGTCCAACCTCGTCCCTTTCAGCCCCGACCTCCAGGAGCTGGGTGTCTTGTCCAAGTTTGAGTACTCGACCATCCATGCCGGCTTGGTCACTCACCCATCGCTGCCGATCCAGCATTCCCTTGTCAACATTCCTGGAAGCGCCATCTTGCCCAATGGCTCCACCGACTACACCGCCCTTCCCAAGCCACCGCTCTTCAACGTGCGCTACGACTCCATCGGCGGCAACTCGACCCTTTTCCGCGTCTTGATGGTAGGACATCACGGCACATCCACGGCTGCGGCTCAGAACCACGTAAAGGCCGACCTGAACAGGTTGATCGCCCAGGGAACTCTGCCTGCTACTCCTGGAGCAGGTAACCTGCAGGTCGAGGCGTGGGCAAACCACGGACCAATGCACGCGAGGGTGTCCAAGCGGGAGCTTCAGCGCGGATTTATGCAGAAGTTGTATGCCCTGCAGGGGCGGCGGTCAACCTGGTGGACTGGGGGGGCCTTCTCGGTCAATTTCCAAGCTGTTTTGTGGGCATTTGACGATGAGCTCCTCCCGAGGCTTGTAGCCAGCTTGTAGAAGAAGAGGGAAAAAAAAGAACCCGACGTATTCGAGTTGGAATCAGATAAGCATAGAATGAATGGTACCTTGATAGAAGCTCTAGTCACGCACTCGTGGGGCATTCCTCTCCTATCTTGTGCCTGGCCTTGTTACACGATTACATCATAGCTATCCAAGTCCACCTTCTCCTCCTTAACTCCGGCTAGATCCGAGATCCGGGTCTAACGTTCCAATCCCAACTTCTGAGCTTCTCACGTCTCATTTGCAGGCGTCTGCAAATGTGGTCAAACAAATACATAGGGATTGACTGTCAACATGTCTTCCAAAACAAACTACACCCAGGGCTATTCCCAAGCCACACAGGCAACTCACGCCTCCCGAACCGTCGATTCTGATGCATCCTTTCTTGTGCCGCATATCAGACCGACTCATCACATCCTCGATGTCGGCTGTGGTCCGGGTACCATAACCGTTGGATTCGCCGGCCTCATCTCGTCCCAAGGCTCCGTGACCGGTGTCGATATTTCCGAGACGGTCCTTGAAAAGGCCAAACAAGCTGTCGCATCAAGCTCCATCGTCACAGAAGGGAAACAAGTGACCTTCCTCCAAGCAGACCTTCTCTCCCACGATGGCCTCCCCTTCAAAGATGCTACCTTTGATGTGGTCTTCAGCTCCCAGCTCTTTCCCCATCTAAGCACCCACGACATGCGAATCCAGGCCCTGGCCGAGATGCGACGAGTCCTCAAGCCAGGCGGCATTCTCGCCACGAGAGATGCCGCCCATCTGCATTTCTACCCCCAACCGCCCGCCGTCCCAGCCAGGTATGACCTCAACCAACTGTGGGCCGGCAACATGCTCAGATCGCTTGGCACTCGGCATCTACCCGGCGGCGACATGCCATGTTTATTTTACCAAGTCGGATTCAATGTAGACAAGGTCAAAATCGGGGCGGGAACAACAGCGTACACGGACGAGAAGGCCCGAAGGTGGTTCGCCGAAGCTTCCAAGGCACGGCTGGAACAGGGCGAGACTTTTAGGCAGAGCTGGCTTGAAGTCGGCATTACAGATCAGGAAATCGAGGATACGAAAGTGGCATTGGATATATGGGCGGCTCTGGACGGGGCGTGGTATGTTGCTGTCCAGGCTGACATTTTGGGGTGGAAGTGATCATTTCGAAGAGGATAGCTGCAGTTTGCTGGTTCACAGCTTTCTCAAAGAAGCTCTGGAGCTTCATGTATTACGTGATTTGCAGGATGAGACAGAGTTCCAGCTGGGAAATGGTTAGATGCTTTTAACCCGTAATATTAGGTTTTTATGCTTCTCCTCCGCCAGAACTCTTAAATCAAGTGGTCCAGGAAAAGCCAAAGAGAACCACGAGTCAGAGTCTGGGAAAGGGAGAGCTCGAGTCAGGGACAATATCTTGACCCCACAACCGTTCTCTGCTGGAAGCCACATTCTCCATACCAAAGCCGATTCCTCCCAACGTTGTCATCAAGCAAGAGAATCCCGCCCGGCTAGCTCAATCGGTAGAGCGTGAGACTCTTACTACCCGGAGAAGGAAACTTCTGGAGGTAAAAAAGACATCTCAAGGTTGTGGGTTCGACCCCCACGTCGGGCTCAATTCCCGGCGAATGCCACCTCTCTTTCTTTTTCTTTGGTCCTTGAATCCTTCTAAAGTTCTCATTTTTGGTTATGCTGGAAACTGAAGGTCAATGCTCTTGCTGTTTATTCATCACCCTTTCTTGTCCCGCGGAGGACTGCCAGTAGCCTCCTTCAGCTGTATCTGTATCTCCAACGGCTTTGTATCTTGTCTATCATGTCCTTGTCCAGCCCCATCAGTCGTGCGTCTTAGGTATTTCTCACTCTCCTTATGGTCTGAGTTTTTGTCCGGTGGCACGGGAGTTAGAGGCGAGACGACGGGTTTCTCACCAGCCCTGTATTCCGATCCCGACTCGGACACTGTCAGCGGACTGAGCTTGATCTCACCACACTCTTGTTCCATCTCCTCCATGCAGAGCTCTCCAGCAGATAGCTCCGCCACAGCGGGCCAGTCTGTACCAATCTCCGCCGGGCCCACGTCACTTCCCAGCTCGGACGGTAGTTTATCCTCCCCTGATAGTTCTTGCGGTGTTGGTGTTGGGGATCGAAACTTCCCGACTCCTCCATCCTCGAGATCTGAGCCGTCTCTAGACTGTAACCTTCTCCTCTTCCACGGATGCCGCCACCCGCCGGGACTGAGATGGTCGTCATCTCGTCTGGAAGCACCGATTGCTTTTCCGCGGTGGTAGAAAAAGAAGGACATGCCGCCTAGTAAAGCCATGATTCCAATCGTGGCGCCGACGGCGATTCCTGCTTTGGTTCCCGTGCTGAGATCTGAAGAGGTTTGTGGTACTTCGGGCTGTGTCGAGTTATTGCTGCCGGTCGGCTGGCTAAGAGAGCCGGTCGGTGTTGCTGTTGCCCCTGTTGCCGCTGATAGTGTGCCAGTGGATAAAGTGAAAAAAGCGACCGAGGTGGTAAATGGAACTGACGCAATGACGGTTCTTTGCGCCGCGGATGCCTATATGCCGTGATCATGTTAGTACTCCGACATCATGTCTGAGTGACTTCTTATAATACTATGGCAACATTCACTTACCAGCCTAAAGACAGGAGAGTAGTTGGTGTTCCCTGACAAATCGTGGATCAGGAGGAAGTAGTCGCCCTCGGGCTTGTCGTCGGGCACCCGCCATTGGAGTTCCAGTTCTTGGGAATACGCTGGAGAAGGATTCTGGTCAGCGACTGGACTTCAAGTTTTGGGAACCATACTCCCATGAAACATGCACTGGTGCAGGCATGGAGACTAACATATTACCACGTCGTTGCCCTCTTTCACAGATGCCTCTGGCTGACCGCTCATCAGCGTTATCGTCGCCCATTTGACCTGATCCGTCCAGGTGAGGTGGAGAATTTCCCCAGGACGAGCATCCCAATTGGGGTTGGTGAAGTGAATCGCTCTACATAATGGCGCGAGGACCGCGATAACCACCAGCACGGCGACGTTGATGTTTCGGTGTTTTGATTTGACCATTTTCAGGACATGGGCTGGTGGTCAACCTGAATCCGAACTTCAAGTTGGCCATCACCCGCCAAGTCCATCAGAGATGGGGGGACGGTCGTGTCGTGTCCTTTATATCGTCCAACACTCCAGCCCGAGTCGTCCGGACGTTCCCTGAAATTGGCGAATCCTTCGGCATGGGTCGTTACCTGCCGCATCGAGTGCATGACAGGACCCGCGTTTCTCGTAAAGGGGTTTGGTTCAGGCACCAATCGTGATGGGATGACTCGGTTCGTCATTCCATTTCTGCAGGGGTCTGAGGTCTGCGCCACTGGTTTGGTGCTACCGTTGCTGGCGCGAATGAGACCAACAAGTCCCACGCGGCACGATTGAATCCTTCTCAGGGGCCAGCATCGATGGATGGTTCCATTCCCGAGAGCTGCCATTCATATCGCCGCCAAATGCCATGTACGGAGTAGTAGCGCCGACTGAAAGATCTCTGCCTCCAGTTAGATGTCACGAGTCCTCCGTACAAGGCCGCTGTTGTGGTCAGAAGCAGCAATCATCGTGGGTTGACGGCCCTAAGATGGGTTTGAAAATCTTGGCCATATTGCCAAGGGCAATCATCTAAATGGTTGTGTCTTGACGTTTGTACTTATAGCACTAAAACAAAATGATTTTACATATTCTCTCGCCTCTGATTGGCCGAGGAAGAATAAGCGGGTACATGGTCTAGTGGTATGATTTTCGCTTCGCATCATCTCAACTGAGATGCCGCGACCTTGTGAAAGGTCCCCGGTTCAATCCCGGGTGTATCCAATCCTTTTTGGTTCGTTTTGTAATTCTGTTTTGCATTAACTAAAACTACAGATCTGATTTCGGAATTTCTTTTGCAACTTTATCTTTCTAAGAAAGGCTTCAGATAAAATGGAACGGCTGTCTTTAAGAGACTAAGAAAGCTTGATCTAGCCGCTTTATGATGATCCTCTCTGCCTCGGTTCCCCGTCACCACCCCAGATGCTCCTTATCAGGGGTCAAAGAGACACTGACACCTTTCTTACTGCACATGACCAGCGAGTAGGATTCGAGCCAATCCGACGAGTCATTCGTCTCAATGGACTCAAAGCACTGAAGCATTCGGGCAATTACAAAGGATGCTTCACTCAAAGCGAACTGCTCTAATTTGGAGACAAGAGCAAGAGTCAGCATTCTGCTAGGGGAGGCGGGACATGCGAAACTTACGACCCAAACATATCCTTGGCCCGCCGTTAAAGGGTATAAATCCCCAACCCGGGCGTAGTCCATCCCACCTCTCGGGACGGAACTCGTGGGAGTCGTCGCCATAAATATCAGGTCGTCGGTGGATGGCGTGGAGGTTGTAAATAACGGGCGTTCCCTTCTTGACAAACAAGGGTGACTTGCCATCTGGACCGCCACCTAGAGGAATGGTGGTGTCACAGAGGGCTTCGCGAGTGTTGCCTGGTACGACGGGGTGGAAGCGGAGGGCTAGTACCATTAGTACCAGACAGTTAGTCGAAATCTAATAACCCTAACCTACTAGTAATGATAGGACTTACTCTCGTTGATACACCACCTCAAATATGTCATGTTGTTCAGCTCCTCTTCGGTGGGCAAAGGCCCCTTGATCCGGGACAGCACCTCGGTCCTCAGCTTAGCGTAGATGTGTGGCCTCCTGGAGAGCGCATAGAACAGGTTACTCAGCAGTGCAGCTGTGGTGTCTCGGCTAGCGAGCAAGACGCCGAGCACCTCACTTCGCAGTTCAGCACGGCTGTTTGTCTGGGCCGTCATCTCCTCGAGAAAGTTGTACTCGGCTGAATCGTCCCCTTCATCCTCAATCGCACTCTCGCCTTTTACCTTGCGCGCCTCTCGGCTGGCCAGCGCATGTTCGGCGAAGCCGTCGACATAGGCCCAGGCACGATCTCGGGCCTTGGAGGCTGTCCGACTATAACGGAAAATCTGCAGCTTGCCCAAGACGATCTTGAGTACGGCCTCATAGCAGCAGTTGAGGTAGTCTTGCACGAAATGCCGTTCGGCCTCGGAGTGACGGGTGGAATCTAATGTGTGCGTAGACTTTCCCATGAGGAACTCGGTGGCAGTGTCCATGGTGAAGCAAAAGAAGGGCTGCTGGAGGTCGAAGAACGACTTGTCGCGAGGGATATGGTTGAGCAAGAGTTGAAAATGCCGCTCCATCATTTTGTGCAAGGGCGCCATGTTGGACCGCGTGAAGCTCGGTCGGAGAAGGGCTCGGGAATGCGCCCAGGCAGGACCGTTGGTGGTGAAGATGGAACTGCCGAAGAGAGGAAACATGGCGTTGATCCGTAGCTCGGCCAGCCCAAAGTTCTTGAATTCAGTGGCCAGGATGTGCTTGATGTTCTCTGGCTCGGCTGTGTAGATGGTGTCTGGAAGGGCGAGGCGTTTGATCACATAGGTGGCATAATCGTAGCTGATCAGTCTGCCGCCCGAGAAACGAATATATCGTCCTTCCCTGGCGGCGCGTATGAACTGGAGGACGAGGTCGATGCCCAAGATAGGGTCCCAGAGGGGCGCTATGTTCATGGGCGGCTTGCATCCATGCTGTTTGATAAGCTTCTTGTCATTGAAGAAGTGAACGAGACGGCGAACAAGGAGCGAGAGGACGAGGACTGGAGAGAGATACAAGATCAGATCTGACCCCACACCGAAGCCCGCCATCCTGCGGTGTGAAAGGAATGATTGCTTGAGGTGTGTAGGAGGTGAAAGAATCAATCTTGTATCTTGGAAATATAACTGACTTCTTCCTGGAAACTTGCTGAAATCTGAGCTCAGAGCACCGGGACAATGTGAGTAACTTAACAGCTAGATGTGAGAATGCCTGGCGACACTGCACTTATTTCTTATAATATCTGGTTGAGACCCAATGTGTCCAACATGTGACGTGAGATGTGAGGACCAAGGTGATCACCCGAAGGCTCGCTGATCCATAAAATCAGGAATATTGACGGATCCGACAAACATCCGCCCCGAGGCGGTATGGGGCTGTGATTCCAGCAGAATACCTCCAACTAATCCTATTACATCACGAGCTGCCTGATGCACTGTGCTCGTCCTTTGCAAATCACCACGGTTGAACGAATAGGATGACCCGGCCTGACACCTGTGATGTTGTGGCACATGTGAGCGCCTTTATTGACACGACCACACCAAATACATTTTAACTTTTCCCATTCAGCTATTTCTCCGACGGTCAGTTCCGTTGGTGCCAATTTGTCTTTTAATCCGCATCCGTGTCTCGGGAGTTGTGGAAGGCCCCCAGAGACGAACAAGAGTGGATGTACATGTGCATTATGTACTTCACAACGCATTGAGTAGTGAGTATTCCAGCCTCATTAGCTCCTCAAAGGGGTATTATTTAGTTTTCTGTCGTCCTGTAACCGTCGTTTAACAGACGTGGAATTTGCTTTTTACGGCCTATTCTTCTGTCACTGCCACCATGTTCGCTTCGACTGCACCGTTGCAGACTAGTTACTCTGGTCTAAACCCTGTAGTAATTCCGTGCTATTCCAAGTATTCAGTGAATCAGTCTGCCTGTTCTGTGTTTACGCGGCCAATCTCGTACGGCCGACTTGATATGCCTGGTAGACTAGTTCTGCAGTCATAATGGCATTGCTGACGGATACCACCCACCCTACGTCCTGCCGACATGAGCCATGAAGATTTGCCCCAAGAGCTGGAATGGAGTAAATTACATCTGTACGAACGGGTAGCTCTCGGTTCCGGAGATAGCTGGTACTTTGGCAGCCCTCCTGCAAGAACCTCACAGGCATTGCCCAGCGAGGGTTGCAGCTTTTGCAGTGCCAGCTACACTGAAGGAAGAATATACTGAAGATGCAAATTTCCACGTCCAGAATTAGATGGCTTCAGATTCCAAACACACCGAATACAAACCGGGCAGCCATTAGTAGTCTTCCTATGTTATTAGGTGTGATTGAGATATATTTCACGCCCACCGTGCTGACATGCAGCCAACGTACCGTACCAGTACGCTCTTGAACGCCTTGGTATTCGTCGAATCCCTCAGCTCCCTGTGGTCTTAGACATCCAGCTCAAAGACTATCGAAATCGGGGGTAACACCGCATATGTACCTAATACGCGTAAATATTACGAGAGCCATTCTTAGTAATACGTGACGTATCGTTTGATATCATGCATCTATTCAAGCTTTCTATCCAGTTAGCTATCTGTCCTCCTCTCCGTCGTTTGATAGACGCCTTAATCCTGCATATTTTCCCTTTTCCCATCAAGCCTCAGATCAAAGTGTGATGATAGTGGTCAGCATGTCCGGTCAGGCTAGTGACGAGGTGTTCGGGACCGGCAGCGGCCGACGACATGCAGTGAGACACAGTGTATCCCGATATGAATATCGTAAAGAAGGTGTTGCTGTATCTTCGTTGCAGCCCAGGACTTGGGGGATGCCACTGCGTTGCTCTGGTTGTAAGCCTAACAACATGCAATCACACGCCGCCGGGATACATAATCTTTCAATATTGCAAGACCTATGCCATGGACTTTGGTTCAAACTCACGAACCAACAAATACTAATGCTGACGCTGCTAGAACGATAAAGGTCTTGGACGAGATAGAAAAAGTATCCACCGAGTCCTAGCGTGATCGGTTGGTTCTATTTACCATCATATTCTCCGGGTTTCGGCTGCCCGCCCCTTTGACCCAAGGCGTAGAAAAGAAGTCCTAGACTTCTTTGGCCAGCAACATTGAGTTTCATTCACATTGTTCAGCACGCAGTCTCGAATTCTCGCATTGATATTAGTCCAGAGACCCGACTTCCCTACTAACTATTATGGCAGACGGAAAACAGATTCAGCCTCCCCTAGCCCTATCGCAGGTTGAGGGGGAGAAGCTTGGCAATCTGGATCAAACTCTCTGGGACCTCTTCTCGGCAACGGCTTCGGAGCACCCAGACCATGATGCCATCGTCTCCATGTGGCAGACGGAGGACGACTGCGATGAAGAAGAGGCAGACAAGCTCACGGAGAGCATCCCGCCAGGAGGCCTGGGAGCCATTCATCTTCCCAATATTTCCAATACTTCTCTCACTCCTGAATACGTTCGATGGAGTTACAGGGAACTCCATCACAGATCAATCCTCCTATCATCTTGGCTCTTGGATCAAGGATGTCAACCCCAGGATCGAGTTGCCGCCTTTCTCTGGAACTCGGTCGAATGGGGACTCTTCTTCTGGGCATCTGCCAAGCTGGGGCTTGTTTACATGCCTCTCGACCCTCGTCTTCTTGCCAGCGAAGGCGAATTTTTGGTCAACTCGACAAGCCCTCGTGTGGTGGTAGCTCAGAACGCCAACGAGGCAACAGCACTCGACAAGCTCTGTGAAGGACAGGCCAACATGATCCGAATCCAATGCACAGGAGCTGAGCTACCGGGCTGGACCTCACTTCGCAACATCTTGTCACCACGCACCCCATCCACCTCGTCGTCAGATGCGTCAGACCAAGCCATCACAAACGATGATGTAAACACCGACTCCAACTCTTTGACACTCATAATATTTACCTCGGGAACAACGTCTCGTCCCAAAGGCTGTCTGCACACCCACCGGAACCTTGTCGCCCAAATTCACACCTACGACCCTAATCCAGACCCGTCCCATGTCGACCGATGGCTGGTCCACACGCCGTCATGCCACATCTTTGCCGTCAACAACGCACTCCGGGCTTTTAAGCTCGGACATGCCGTCATCTTTCCCTCCAAAGCCTTTGACATTTCTTCGACGCTCTCTGCGCTGGTGGATGAGCAATGCACCGTCATGTCGGCTGTTCCTGCATTGGTCAAAGCCATCTTGGCCAATCCGGCCTTTCCGGGCAAGGAGAAGGTGAACCTACGGCTGGTGACGATCGGTGGCACCATCATCACGCCCGAAGATATCAGACTCTGCAGAGAGGGACTGGGAGCTACCCATGCCATCCAGGCATTTGGGATGAGCGAGGGTGCCCCTGTTATCAGTTGGTACAGAGATGACGAATTGTTGGTCGAGAACGACGGCTACCATCCTGGTGTTGGACGAACCCTTCCCGGGGCCAATATCAGGATCTGCCGGCCTAGCGGCAGGGAGATGGTAGCCAGAGGTGAGCTCGGCGAGTTGCATATCGGCGGAGAGCAGATTGTCGTGGGATACCTTGGAGATGTTTCCAGCGACAGCTTCTACGAGGATGAGACTGGTCGATGGTTGATGACTGGCGACCAAGCCATGATGGACGAACATGACGTGTTGTACATCTCGGGCCGGTACAAAGACTTGATCATCCGAGCTGGGGAGAACATCCCGCCACTGAAGCTGGAGGGCGCCATCGCTGAGGTCGAAGGGGTGCAACTGGCCCAGGTTGTCGGCGCCACCGATGACTTTGCCGGCCAAGTCCCCGTTGCGGTCGTCAAGACTGTCGACGGCGCCGATAAAGATTCTATCAAACGAGAGATCATGGCCAAATGTCGGCAGTTGGGGCCAATGTTTGTGCTCGATGGGGTCTATTACCTCGGCGATCTGGACATGGAGACATTTCCTGTGACGTCCTTGGGAAAGATCAAAAAGGAGGTGCTGAGAAAGGCAGTCGACCAACTAAGGAAGCCGAAACAAGCCGTCACCTTCTTGCCAGTGAAAACTGACAGCGAAAAAGCAATCCCGACAACAAATGGGCTACATGGTGGCCTCCAAGGTGGCTTGTCCCGAATTGCGCATCAGCTCGCCGTCATCTGGGAAGCCTTGATCGGCGAGAAGCCCGGGCTGGACGACAGTGTTGCACACTTTGCCGACAGCATCACCATCCTTCGCTTTTGTGACCGCGTCCTGAATGCGTTGGACGAGAGACTATACCTCCAAGACCTTGTTGGCAATGATACCATCAACAAGCAGGCAGCGCTGCTTCACCAAAGGTCAACAAACGAGGTTCGGGCACCCATGTTGGAGTCGTCTTTCCCAGCAATCACTCAGTCAAACAGTGCCAGTGTCTTTGATGTCGAACCAGCCATGTATACAAATGGGATTACCTCCACCGCTCCTACTCCGTTGCTACTGAGGGGGTCATCGCAGGCTCCCAAGAGCCAGAACGACCACGAGTCAGTCATCTACTCGGTCGCTGCCCAAGCCGCTCTCGCCGCTGGCTTTCAGGTTAGCGACATTGAGGATGTGCTGCGAATCCGCGAGAACTACCTTCGCCTGGCCATCGGAACCCGGCCCCAGTCTTACCACATCCGCACCCTTATTCGCATCTCCAACCGCTACAGCATCTCGGACGTCCGTCATGCTCTCGAAGCCGGTCTGACATTACGGTCCATCTTCCGTACAATTCTGGCCCGACTTCCTGATGGGAATCCCTTCCACATCATCCTGGGCCCTTCGGAAAGCCTGTTCGACAAGATAATCCAAACAGTCACAGTCCCGGACCAAGCTTCCAGAGACGCCTTGACAAAAGATGGCTCCTCCTCGTTCCATTCCTCTCCATTCATGGCCCAATTCCAGATTATCACGGTCCAATCTCCGGTCCCCGAGACCATTATCAGCGCGACATATAACCACTCCATTGTAGACGCCATGTCCATCCTGCCCTGGCATCTTGACCTAGAACGGCTACTCCGCCAGCCCGGCACTCCACTTCCCCCGTCTACACCTTTCAAGCCCTTTGCAGAGCTGTTCCATCTGTACAAGTCCAGTCTCCCAGCCCAGCTCTCTGCAGAATACACCGTCTCCCGCCTGCGCGGAATCTCGCGCTTCAAGTCGGCGCTTTGGCCCCCACAGCGCTCCCCAGGATGGATGATCTGCGACGACGGTTGCCCTCGGCAGATGGCCTCCATCCGAGATTCAACCCGGGAACAGCTGTGGCATGGCAAATGGGCATCGCACTATGCGGCCGAGTTCCATTCCATCCCTCGGGTCGGGCGAAACATTTCCCTCGCCGGCGTAGAATGGCTTAGACAGGCCAAGAAGATTGAGCCGAGCCTGGTGATGAAGTGCGCCATAGCCATCTTCAACATCCTCCAGACTGGTTCCGAGTATGCCATCTTCAATACTATACACGCTGGACGATCCTGGCCCTTTGTCCCCGATTGGATGGCCAAGATGTTGCCGCCGGCCATGAGCATTGTTGGCCCCACGACCGAGTGGTCGCTGGAGTTGTGCAGAGTCGACGCCGACAATGAGACGGTGGGTACGTTGTTGACAAGAATGAAGGACGAACATGAGCTTTTGGAGAAACATTGCCATGTCCCTTGGGAGCAAGTACTCGAGGGACTGGGCGGTGGCGCGGAGAGTCAGGTGGCCGAAGACGCCACATTTCGTCAGGCCTTTGTGTGGGATGTCAGTATTGGCTTGGGACTGGCAGGAGGTCTAGACCCCGCCGAGGCAACCAGGGGGGGCAAAGAAAAGGCGATGGAAGTTGTGGGCAGATACGACTGGCCTGATTGGTGAGTTCCTCCTTTTTTACCTTTGTCCGGAACATGACTGGAAATGATCAAATGCTGACCTCACTTCCAGTGGCCTCTTTTGGAATGCTTTCATGGTGGACCGGACCAACTTGTTCTTCATTGCCAACTGGGACACTGCCCAGATGAACCTCGATGAAGTCGAAGGGCATTGCAACACAGTGGCGAGTATCTTGAGACAATTGGTAAAAGAAGCAAACTGGGATAGAAGAATCTCCGACGTCTTTTCAGTTAGGTGTTGATAAGTATACTGGTCAAGGCATTTATGGTAGCCAGTTATTATAACCAGTCAACTAAAGTGAATCCTTTTAGCTAGCCAAGGTAGCTCTCTATTCCAGCCAGTCGAGACGAGGCACACGATATCTTTAACCCCAGTAAAACACATCTAATTAAATGGTGGATTCTACCGGTATTGTCGCCTGTAACCCTAACCCTCGTGATTGATACTGGCATCTGACAGTAGTTGTGCCTGTTTGTGAGGCCCCTAGATTTAATCGAGCAAGGCAAATGTAAAATATAGTGACCAAACTTGTCTGTATTCCCACCGCAGTTACTATCCGACGATACAAACACACCAACACCTTGTCTTCGTAAGCCAGTAGTCCTTGCTCTGTACCCAATCTCTTCATCTCAGCAAGTACGATATGTCAGTTTCGTCACGGCAGGAGTCAAAGTTTCCGCCGTGTGCTGGGGGCGGGCCTGCCGCTGGCGATGATCAGATCGAGGCTTGACCGGGGGCTTGGCGTGTTCGTCTCGGTGCCTGCTTCCGAGCTAGATTCTGCCGTGTGCAGCAAACTTTGTTGCCTCGTCTTCAGAGGCCTTGTCACTGTCGAGAGACTCGGAGTCGTCGGCGGGCGTCGTGCTGCCATCTGACTCAGCATTACCAGATTCCAAGTCGATCTGTTCCTCCTCCTTTCCAGCTGCCTGGGTCCTCTCAAGTAGCGCCTTCAGCTTCGTATCAACCGCCTCAATTTTGTCCTCAGTGCTGGCAATGCCGCCAATCAGGCCACCAACAAATAACACGACGATCACCACCAATACAATATGCCAAAATGTCCAGAATGAACCGGATTCGGCGGGTACAGATGCCGCATCAGCAGCAGCAGCATCCGGAATGTCGCTTGTTGCAGGTGATGGCGGGATGTTGAACGTGAAGGTCCCGAATCCTCCGTCTGTCGAGTTGCCCGTCATATGAATGCTGGTGACGTCGAGATGTGACAGGATGTAATCAATTTGGTCGCGGGTGGCATCGGCCAGCCAGCTAATCGGAGCCATTGCTCGTGATTTGATTCGACCTCGTGCTTGGGTCTGAAAGTTTCGGTGTTGAATGAGGTGCTGACCAGCAAAGTTGTGTGGAATGGCGCAGAGAAAGAAAATTTGGGCGGCCAAGTGTGTGGGCACGACCATTATATCAGGTAACCGACGGGATCCTGTTTAAACTTCGGGCTGCTCGTTTTGCAAGCCACAGAGTATGTCACCATCGAAGCAGACTTTTCTCCTCTGCCAGTGGCTCATCATTGAACCTTAACTTGGCACGTGGACGGTGGACCAGGAGTATGCAGCAAGGTAAGAAACGGCATTGCCCGACGTTGAACTTTATTCCAGATACAGCGCTGGGGTTGGCTCCAGCCACGAGGTTCAGGTGGGATTTCGAATCTTGATTCGGGCATCCCGTTCGACCTTCGGTGACTGGAGACTCAAGCTTTCGGATTATTCCTGCATCACGATAGAGGCATGGTAACGATTGACACTGAACTGTCAGAATACTGAATCTGACGAGATCACACCAAAAAGGTCAGGAGGCACCATCACATAGAGTACTAGTACGTACACTCCAATGACCACTGCAAAGAATCGCCGACCCAAGACTCCATGCAACTCAACTTGGAAGTAGCAGCTGCGGCTACTGCCATATAACGAGCCCATGGGGAGACCTGTTTACATGCCTGTCATACTCCCCATGGTGTCATAGCCCGGAAGCGATTTGACCCCTTCAGCAACATGAAGTGTTAGCAAGTCCAAGATTAGGATGAAAGTGGACTACTCACAGCCATCATGGTCCTCTTTGACCATCTTGTTGACGGTGCACTTGTTGGCAACGGGGAATCCCTGCGTGCTGAGGCCCTTGCAAGTAGGTCCGAAGCAGGCATTGTCCATGGCCCGTTGGAGTGTGTCGTCCTTCCAGCCAAAGACGTAGTCACCGTGCTGGCCGTATCCGGTGCTGTCCAGGGTCACCGTTAGTACAGCAAGGCATGGACCGTATGATCACTGCAGCTTTAATGGACTGGACGCTTACGTATCACCATTGCTCAGAACCAGAGGTTGAGAGCCATCAGCTGGCCAGTCGGCCTTGTTGCTGTATTTGCTGGTATCCCAGACGATCTATGTGTCATGTCAGTGACTTCGGCTTCCGATTGCCTGCCTTTGGGGAGGATATGGGATTTCACCTCGAGATGCACTTGTGGGATCTTGACAGGGTGAGTGGCAGGGCACTTCCCGTTGGTCACGGCAAAGGAAGCAGGTCCACCGACTGGATGGGCGACGTGGTCGACATGGTTCGGGCTGTCGAGGTTCTTTCCGTCCCAGCACCTAACAAACCGACCATGTCAGTCCGTGTCATCCTCAATGGTTATTGTAGACTCTTCCCGGACGATGCTCACAGTGGGAAAATGACACTAGATCGAATACCACCGGGGCATGGGGTGGTCGGGAAACCCTCGGTGTCGAGCTTGGGGTCGAAGCAAGGTGAGTACGTATTTCCCTGAAAGTTGGGACCGGTAAAGCACCGATAGCAGCTCTGCGTGGCCTTCATTCCCAGCCCGCTAGGTGTCCGTCTGTTGGGGTCACCCGAGAACATACGGAATCCCTGAAGCATTCCATAGTCAGCTTTGGGGACTACTCTTCCTGGCACTACATGTACAAAGTCAAGGGGTTCTTACAGGCTTAAAGGCAGTGACTTGCTTGGCCCCGGGGGAGGTGTAGTAGACCGTGATTCCTCCGTTGGCGCCGT
Organism: Rhypophila decipiens; assembly: GCA_033297075.1. NCBI lineage: Eukaryota > Fungi > Ascomycota > Sordariomycetes > Sordariales > Naviculisporaceae > Rhypophila > Rhypophila decipiens. The sequence goes on along the minus strand of MU858084.1, from coordinate 54,237 downwards.
TTACTTGCTGATTGGCCATCGTCTCGATGCGCTGCGACTCGAGTTAGCCCCATGGTCCATGGTCCTCGTCCCGTTCCGTCCCGATTTATATACCTTGTAGGTGCCATTCTGGGCCTTGAAGTAGATGGCAGCCGTCCAGTAGTTGGAAAGGTCTTCGTCAAATTGGCAGCTCGTGCAGGTGGCGAGACCCGCGATGTCTGCGACTGGCATGCTGGCGTTGAAGGCGTTCTAAGAGAGTAGCCATAAGCCATCTGCTTCACAGTAGCTATGGGCTCCGAGTATCGTATCTCAACTCACCCCACCGACAACCTGGTGAACATGGGGCGATGGGACTTTTCCGGGGTCCACGAGGCTGTATCATGGCAGTACTCCTTAATCAGCCATTCTGGGATTCCTCGTTTGTATCGTGACAAGTTAGATGCTACCCACGGGTCGATACGGTCGATGACGGTCTGGGCACAACCAAACCGCAGCATGGCGCCGCCGCCCAGCATTCCACCACCGCCACCTCCTCGCTGAGGAGCAGCATGTGCTGCAGCCGTCAAGGCCAACAGAGCAAGAGCATACATGACGGAGTGTGACGCCGATGGACTGGTTTTGTGAGGATTGGTCTGTAAGGAGCAGTTTGCTAACAAGGACGGTCAACGAGAGCCAAGAGGACAAGAAGTTGGTACCGGAGGCCTGGGGCTGTTCTGGACACTGAGTATATAGATGCCAAGATTCAGGAGAGAATATGACTGCCACGCTGGCGAGCCCATCCGGAATCGTGTTCCCGTGTGGACAGCCAAGTGCCGCGGGTTTGCATATTGCCATCCTTTTATGGGTGAATGGTGGTGATTCTCCCGGCCTATCACAGCCAAGACATTCCAAAGACCGACCTATACCAGCAACGTTAGCGACAACTATATCTAGAAACAATCGTCTTTGGTGTGTATGAGCTGGTGCGGGATTGGTGCCGGCAGATATCCGGCGGAAAGTGGCGATAGTGCTGTTTTGCAAGAGGAGGCTTGGAGGGTGTCAATGGGAATTGCTTAATTGGACTTCATCGCTTCAGAGCGCATGGACTTCAAGCTTCTACCCGTCGTTATCTTGATACGGCATATCTTCCGGCTATTATCACTTTTAGTACTCGCCAGCACAAGTTATCAGGATTTGGAGAGATGGTACCTTTGGAATGAGATCAATCATATTCATGAGGGTGTGGTAAGGTATCTTTAGAGACGGTGAATAACGTATCTCAACCCCTTGCCACTGATTTTGCTCTGCATCTCTTTGGACTTTCCCTCCGCCACGCCGCACAAAGTGTACTCGGGCAAACTGAGATCTGCCTCGACTGACCACCGAGTTCCAGTCGCCTTCCCGATATGTTCCCAGAGCTCCGTCCAGCTTCTCACGTTGTGTGTGAAGGGGCCTGCACTCCCAGGAGCACCCTTTCGCGCATTTTCTCCAGCTTCCTCGCCACCCGACTGTCGACCAACGATGAGCGACCCAGGCTTTGGAGTAAGCAATCGCACCACCTGTAGAGCGACCTTTTCCTGTTCCGAGAGGGTAAAGAGATGAAAAAAATGCCCCCGTGTAGATGATGTCCAGCTTGCCAGTGAGTTCGGTCACAAGGCGCGATTTGTCATCAAAGATATCTGCTGCGATGAAAGTCGTGTCCAATGAATCCTTGGAATCGTTGAAGAGCCGGTATCCGACATCAAAGAAGCCCCCGTAGAGGTCAGAACCATAAGTATTGGCAGATGGTGCGCCATCGAGGACCAACTGTCGTATTTCCTGGCCGAGGCAACATCCGAGGTCAAGGAACTTGTCCCCCCTTTTGACCCGGTCTAGGATGTCTGGATAGATGTCCGTCATGGATTTCAAGCTGAGATCGAGGAATTGAAACATGCCGATGCATGGGTAAGGGGCCACTCGGAAGGCTTCTCTTCGGATTTGCTCGACATGGTGGTTGACAAGGTCGTCTGGGATATGAGAATAATCGCGCAACAATCGTCTGGCCGAATCATTCAAGCTTGATTCAGCACTAATGCCTTCCCTTTCATAAAACTCGAGTGGTTGTCGAGGCATACTTGTTGTCGGGAGGGGCCACTCTGGCAGATGTTGGGAATAGCCTCAGGTTTTCCCTTTTGGGGAAATGTTGCATCTTCTGATCCTGAGAGGAGACTTGTGCTGGCTCTATCGATAGAAGCTATCCCTCCGGCCCAATACGGCTTCAACGTAGCACTGGCATGCGGAATCTCACACTTGTCACGTGAGTCATACTTCCTTGACCAAATTCACTGTGACGTGCGGAGGAATGTCGTGCATGTTGCTGCCTGAAGCTCAATTCGCAGTAAGTTTATCTTCATGAGGGGATTGTTACCAGATGGTCGATAATAAGACGCAGCAACAACAGCGATCAAACAATGGTTGTATATAGAAATGATGACGACACTCCGATTAGCGGGATTTTGGTGATATCTCTGAGCGGTCTAACATTGGTTCAGGGGGGCGTAAGCTATATTGATCTAGTTCAGTTGAATGAGTGGCTTGTTTTCGTGCGTGGTTTGTTTAATGAGTTGCTCGTGCATTGAGTGGTATCGTGATGGCTCAATCGCGAGACGTTTGCGTTTTTTCGGGCGGTTCGTCGAACGAGCTGTCAATAGACGGTACAGTCAAAACCAGCCGTCGATAGATGGCTTGAATCAATGAGTAGTTCGTTATTCGTGCTGCTCAACCCCCATTAAACCACGCAATAGCGCAAACCATTCAATTGTCTGGGCGTCTCCTTATTCGCCCAGAGGTTTGAGCCGCTCATAACAATGAGCCATCTTCAAACCCTACCCATACCGCTCATTGCCACCTGCATGGGGCGGTAAGGTCAGGATGGAAGTGCAGCAGATAAGATGACAACATGAAGGAGCGAAGCTTGCCATTTAAAGCACCAGCATTTCTCTCAGATGGAACGTCTTGCAGTCAAGCCTCAATACATCGTCATTATGTACCTTGTTTCATTGCCCAACTCCAAAAGCCGTCTTGTCCAACGCGATGCCCCATTGACAATGTTGGTATTCTACTATTGTAGCGTGTCTAATTCTTGACGACTTCGTCCAAGTAACTCATGACCCTGCGGACCAGAAACTGTCTAGGCTCGGCCTGGTCATCGTTGCTGAGCGCATGGGAGGCGTTCGGAATGAGACCACTCCGCTCATCATCCCATATCCTGACCTTGCCACCATTATCAGCCGCCTCCTTCCATCTGCCCAGCAACTTGAGCTTGTCCACCCAGTCCGGCACCGATTGGTCTTTGCCTGACATGAGAACAACCAGCTTGTTCTTTCTCAGCAACCCCCTCCGGGCTATTAACCCAAACGTATTGTCCAACGTCTCATCTGACAGGTCCGAACTGAAGAGGTCGTCTTCTCCCGGTGAAGCTGGAGAGTCCGGACTCACCAGACTCAGGAAACGCCGCGCCGACATGGGGGTGCTGCCGTACCCGAAATGAGAAGTCAATTCCATCGGCAGGATAGTGTCGTACTTGGAATTTGATGCTACGGCATCTTTGGCCATCTTGACGAGAGTATCGTAGGTTTGTTTCATTTCTGCCGGGGTACGCCCCAGGAAGCCTTCGTACATGATCCACTGGATTGCTTGTCTGTCTGACACAGGCGCTTGCATGATTGCGCCGTCTAGGACTGGACGCTCGCAGTGGACGAGGTAAGGGTCAAACGATGGCGGCGGGCCCTGGTGTGGGTTAGGACGATAAAGATAATGAAGGACGCATTGAGACCCGGTGGAGTGGCCCATCAGGACAAATTTCTGGCCATTTTCAGAGGAAAATTTGGATGATTTGTACGACTTGATGAACTTGATGGCTTGGGCAATCTCGTCCGTGTCTCGATCCAGGTGGCCTGTTCCCCATGAGGTGTAGGACGAGGACAGGTTAAGGGAGAAGAGAGACCATTGCGTGGGTGCCAGTGCTGTCACCAGGTCGCAGGTGTATGAGGTTGTGGCGAGTCCATCGCCCAAGCCGCCTATGAAAAGGATGGTGTGTGGCTTGTGTGCGGACGGGGAGGGCGTGTACTCGAAGGTGGTGAGGGTCTCAGTCTGGAGGGAGGTTAGCGAGTTGGCTTGGCAGGCCGATTCAGGGACTCGGGAGCTGTGGCTAGCTCCAGTCTGGGGTAAGGAAAAGGGCCAGAGATTTGATGGGCCCGGGGTTGATCAGATTAGATGATCTGATAAGATAGGCACCATCAAGCATCGACCATTGTTGAAGACAGGATCTGATAAGATGAGATAACTGGCACATACATAGTGATGCAGGATGCCTGGCGAGCCGGACTTGGACCAAAACTGGGAACCCATGGCGGTAGAGGTAGAGGCAGAGGTGTGAAAAGGACGACTGAGTGACTTGGTCGGGCTGCCGTGAGCAAGATTGGAGCCGCCAGTGGTGTTGGGGACTGCTGTTGGGCGTGCTGTTGCTGTTGTAGGAGAGCTGCAAAGAGTCGGATGCGGATCGAGTTCAATGTCGATTTTCCAGGATTTCAGGCGGGCCAAGATGGTCGAGGGTGCATGTGGCTGAAGTTGTTGGCGTAGGAAGAGCATGATGGTGTTCTCCTCGTCAGGTTCTCTGTCGCTGTCCTTGGCTCGTCGTGACTGTGCCCCTCATCCGCCGCGAGTCCCGACCAATAGCCACATTATTATCCTGTGGGGGATCATTACCCGATGTCGGGCAGGACTGACTCATTCCACAATTTTTCCCTTGCTGGGGGTTGTTTCGGGGACCAAGACCAAAGGATTGTCATTGTCTCCTCATGTCCCCACAACACCATGGTCAGAAAAGGGAAAGCTCCGCGGCTCTGCAGCATCTGATAAGAATGGTTGGCAAAAGCGGGGATGAGAGGTGAAGAGTTTTTTATCTGATGGCGCTAAGTGGCTTGGCGTGCTGAGAAAAGCAGAGAAAAATCTAATCAGATCATCTGATAACATCCACATTGGATGACACGTTGAAGATCTCGCCCTCGTTGTCTCGTTTTCGGCTTGACATTCACCGCTGCAGATATCCTTACATTTGCTTGGTGCGTCTCCGATTTTGGCTGCCGGTTTGGTCCAGAATCCAGATGAGTAAAGTCTTGGCTCAATTGACGACATCTCCCGGCTTGGCCAGTTGTGCCAGTATCAGATTATGGCAGAACTTTGTTTTGAGCTACCACTCCTTGGAAAGTGATTATTTTTCTTTTCAACTTTCCCACCCGTGAGCCTTGATGAGGACCACACCACTGGAGTTGCTGTTTGTCGAAGCTCCCTTGTGGGTTGCATTGAACTGCCATTGGCCCGGATTTCATGGCGGGAAATCTTTCTGGTCCTCATCCCTGAGTTCCAGGTGCCGGGGTCAGCAATACACTGTACCTACTGAGAAGTGGAGAACAGCGGTCCATCTCGGCTCAAGTCGGATCAGATAAACAATTCTTGCATTTTCTTATTTTATCGATTTGATCTGTTATTATTATTATTATTATTATTATTCTTGTCTTGTTTTTCTCAAGACCGCAATTCCACAACCCAGTCAACTCTCCATCCGCATTTCGATTCCCAGCCCACCCGCCATCCATCGTCCCATATGCCAGGGGTTTCTGCTGGTCGTCGCTTGGCCCGGGCTGTTCCACTGGCTCGGTCTGCCAGTGGTTCTCGACGTTCAGTAGTGCGTTCTTTGGATCAAGAGGATTCTTAAAAAATCTTAAGAAAATTCTCTTGCATCTTGTCTGAAAATAGTCCTGTTTAAAAGGCCACAATCCGAGCGCCTTGCAGTGACATCAAGTGGAAAAGAAGACTGAAAGAGCATGTCTCGCTTGGGATTGCCACCTCTGGAGTCCTGTGAGCAAGATCTGCATTTCCTCGACGTCCTGCTTGTCCTTGATGCCGCATCCTTGTCCAACCAGCCGGAACCACAATCTTCCATTCGAGCATCCAAGCATGCTGAAAAGGGGACGAGAGGGCATCCACACCTCGGCTGCTGTTCTCGCCATGACCCACTCGCCCAGCATGCTGCACGTAGCAATCACTTTACCGGGTTTTTATCGAGGTCGTAGTTCCTCCCAGGTCCAACAGCCGCCGCACTGTATACCTCCGGTCCGTTTGGGGCATGGTGTCCCGAGTCATTGTCCCCGAAAACCCGTGGGCCATGGAGATGCAACTGCCAGTGGTGATGGAGCGAGGGTTAGGGTAGACGCTTCTCCGGACTCGTGGGCGCGGAAACAGCTGCTTTTCGAACACGGGGAAAGGGTTTTATGTCCTTGATGGAGCCTGGAAGGGGGCTTCAGACGTCATGCAGTTGCATTCTCATCCGTCTTGAACATCAAAATATGCTATTTTGAGTCTTTTTGTTTATGAGAAGCTGTCATCAGATCTCGCCTCTCTGCTTCCTTGACGTATCCGAAAATTAATCTAGCTACAGCCAATTATTAGCACAATATGGGGTCCATCGAGGTTGTAAGACCAGAGTCACCGTCTGGGAAAACCAGCAAAAAGTCTGTTCGGTTCGATCTTGACGACCAACAAGAGTCCAATGGTTCCCTATTGCAGTCATTTGGCCTCTCAACCGACAGCGCGTCACAGTGGGATACCAGCAACTTGGAGGCCGAGCTCACGGTGTTATCCTGGATCATTGTCCTTCTTCGGACACGAGAAGACACCCAATTCTGGTTCGAGTGGACATATCAAGGCGAAGAGCAAGACATCCCAGCGTATCGTGTCCAGGTGGGTGAGATTGTGACAGACCTCAGCATAACAGTCAAAGAGACTCTCGACAGAGTCGCAGCCCATGTAAAGAAAGCTGGGTCTGCAACGGCTCCCTCATCCACTCTGCTGCTATTAAGCACTGCTTCACTCACAAGAACTTCCGGCGAGATTCTCGAAGAGGTAAGACGTCATGTTCTCTCACTCGTCTGTCGCATATCTGCTTACATTTCCGCAGCCACATCTTCACATCCAAGCACAGTTCCACCAAGTCCAAGGTCGATTGGACATCACACCATTATGGCGAGACTCCAAGGTCCTCGAGTTCACACTCACTCGTCACATGCAGACATTGGCCGACACCTTCAGGACCATCATCTCCCACAGTCCCGACAAGCTCACCATCGCCGAGTGCCTCAAGCCGACGCAGTATGACTTGGACCAGATTTGGTCCTGGAACCGTACCGTGCCCCCGACTTTGAACTACTGCATGCACGACGCCATCTCACAGGTGGCCCAAACCTACCCAGACAAGCATGCAATCGACTCCTGGGATGGCTCTCTCACGTACGCCCAGATGGACCGCTTCTCGACCATGCTCGCCCACGAGTTGAGGACAAGACATGGAGTCCAAGACGGAGACTTCATCGGCCTCTGCTTCGAAAAGTCCCGCTGGACCATCGTGGCCGTCCTTGGCGTGATGAAGGCTGGCGCGACCATGGCCATGATGGACCCATCCCTCCCGCTCGCACGCCTGCAGAACATGGCTGAGCAAATCGGCACAAAGACCATCCTGTCATCCCTCTCTCAGCTCGACTTTTCCAACTCCATCCTCCCGTCCGGCAAGGTAGTTCCCATCGGCGAGGGCACCTTCACCGACTCGTCGCCACTTTCATCGGCGGACACACTTGCTCTTGTGCCAAAAGTCGACCCCTCGACCCTAATGTACATCATCTTCACCTCGGGCAGCACCGGCACCCCCAAGGGCGTCCAGATCTCGCACCGAGTCTACACCAGCAGCGCCATCCCCCGTGCCGCAGCAGTCGGCTACTCGCCCACTTCTCGGGTCCTCGACTTTGCCTCGTACGCCTTTGACGTCTCCATCGACAGCATGCTCCTGACAGTCTCCAATGGCGGGACGCTGTGCATTCCCTCCGACGAAGCCCGCCTGAACGACATTAATGGTGTCATGCGTGATATGCGAGTCAACTATGCTGGAATCACGCCCAGCGTGGCACGCATTTTGGACATTGAAGTCATTGCCTCGCTCACTCAGGGTCTGGGCCTTGGCGGAGAGGCCGTTTCGGCCAGAGATGCCAATTACTGGGGCCAGTTTGCCAGAATCATCATCGGGTACGGGCCCTGTGAGTGTACCATTGGGTGCACCATCAACAGCAGCGCCGCCACGGGGAGGGATTACATCACCATCGGGCCAGGGAATGGAGCGGCAATGTGGGTCGTGGACCCAAACGACCACGAGGTGCTGATGCCGGTTGGTGCAGTGGGGGAGCTTCTGGTTGAGGGCCCCATTGTGGGAGAGGGATATCTCAACGACGAGGACAAGACAAAGGGAGTCTTTATCCATGACCCATCTTGGTTGGTCGCAGGGAACGAGAAAGCTGGCTTCAAAGGGAGGAGTGGGCGGCTGTACAAGACGGGCGATCTTGGACGATATGACCCTGCTGGAACGGGCGAGATCGTCTTTGTGGGCAGGAAGGACACCCAGGTCAAGCTGAGAGGCCAGAGAGTAGAGCTGGGTGAGATCGAAAGTCAACTCAAGGCGCGCTTGCCAAGAGAGGCGAACGTGATTGTCGAGGTGGTCAAGACGTCAGGGGCAAGTCAGAGCACTTTGGTTGCCTTTGTGGCATCCCACTCTGGCAAGGGCCCGGACGGGATTGACATTGAGCTGGTACACGAGTTGCCAGGAGAGCTGCGTGAGATGCTAAACAAGGCCGCCAAGGAGATTGGAGAGGTGTTGCCGCGGTACATGGTTCCGAATGCGTATATTCCAGTCAACTTCATCCCGACCTTGATCTCTGGCAAGACTGATCGGAAGCGACTGAGGCAGTTTGCTGGCACCGTTGATCTGAGGGACCTCGACGAGCATCATGAGGTTATAGATGCGGAGAGTGCAGACGGCGATAAAGACCCCGCGGCCGAGAACCACGATCGCGAGTTGACCGGGATGGAGCAGCGACTGAGAGACGGCTGGATTCAAGTGCTGAAGCTCGACCCAGCCACCACCACCATCCATGCCGATAGCAACTTCTTTGCTTTGGGCGGTGATTCCCTGGCTGCCATGAAGCTGGTGTCGCTTTGCCGAGAGAGCGGCCTTGACCTGAGCGTCACCGACACCTTTGGAAAGCCGTCACTCGCAGCGATGGCCAAGGTTCTCCGTGTCATTGACTCGGCTGCTCCTCATGACAGCAAACAACGATCACCATTCGCCATGATTTCCTCTCCACACGAAGACGCCTGCGTTGCTGCTGCTCGACTTTGCGAGGGACATGTCGAGCCCTCTGATATCCAGGACATGTACCCCTGCACGGCGACCCAAGAGTCACTCATCACCTTTTCTCTCAAGGCCGAAGTGCCCTATGTTGCCCAACGAGTGGCCCTCATTCCCTCCCACATCACCACCTCGGCATGGAAGGCAGCATGGGACACGGTCATTGCAGCCACACCAATCCTCCGGACCAGAGTCGTCCAGCTTGATCTCCCAGGCGAGGATTCCCACGGCCTCAAACAGGTAGTACTGAACGAGCCCATCGTGTGGAACTCGGGCAGCAACCTGCCGCAATACCTCGACGAGGATCGCAGGGAACGGATGGATCTGGGCCAGCGCCTTGCTCGATATGCCGTCGTCGAGGACAAGGTCAGCAACCAGCGGCACATGGTCTGGACTCTGCACCACGTCGTTTACGATGGTTGGTCTGAGCCCATCATTCTGGCCAAGGTCCGGGACGCCCTGCTCAACGCGACAACCAAGACTCCCGAGAAAGACATGGGCGACTTTGTGCAGTTCCTTCAGCAATCTGTTCCGCTGTCTGAAACTCGAGAATTCTGGAAGAATGATCTTTTGGGCGCATCAGGTCTCGCTCAATTCCCCCAGGTCCCGTCACGAGACTTCATCCCGGCCCCCGACACCATCATCGAGCGACAGATCGCTCTTCCCTCGTCTGATGGCCCGAAAGGGAACAAGTTCCCCTTCACCCTCGCCACTCTGATCCGTGCTTCATGGGCGCTGGTGGCATCGCAGTATACCCGCTCATCCGACATCATCTTTGGCGAGACCCTCACGGGAAGAGACATTCCACTCTCGGGCGTCGAGTCCATCGTTGGCCCCTTGATCGCCACCGTCCCGATTCGTGTCCGCATCGACAGAGCCCAGTCCGTCGAGACTTATCTCCGCAGGGTGCAGGATGCCATCTTGGCAAGGACATCACATCAACACATGGGCATGCAGCATATCAGGAGGTGCAGTCCGGATGCCATGGTGGCTTGTGAGGCGCCCATGGGACTGGTCATCCAGCCCGAGGGAAACAGCGATGTCTCGGGTCTGGTCGAGGAGCTCGGATTCCAGATGGGGGATGTGGTACGGGAGGCCATCCACTTCAATCCGTACAGTCTGATGCTTGCATGTGGAATTCCTGTCTCCCAGACTGCGCAGGAGCAGGCGGGCGGGTTCCGAGTGGCTGCGAGCTTTGACTCGAGCGTGGTGAGCAAGACCCAGATGGAGCGGATTCTGGGACAGTTTGAACAGGCTTGTGTAAAGCTGATGAAGGGCGCCACGGATCCTGATAACCAAATCCATGTGGGCCAAATTGGCGGGCTGTTGGGAACCGAAGACTTGGAAAGAATCTGGACCTGGAATCGCGTGCCCCCGCTCAGCAAGCTCGGCGCATCGTTGGCCTTGAAGGTCCCAGGGTCGGCATACCCCCCCGTCTCAGTTCCTTGGGTGTGTGACGCTTCGAGCGCAGAGGCATTGGCGCCCGTCGGATGCGCAGGCCAGCTCTGGCTGGAGGGCGATGTCCTCTGCCTTGGCACCGAGACAGTTCAAGACCCGGCTTGGCTTGTTGCCGGTTGTGGTAAGATCGCTGGACGCAAAGGGACGCTGCATGCCACCGGGGATATCGTCAGTCTTGGTGAGGATGGCTCGCTGGTCTTTGTCGGGAGAAAGGACGAAATGGCCCATCTTCAAGACGGCGGCTATCACGTTGATCTTGCCGGAATCGAGGCCCAACTGAGGCAACATCTAGCGTCAGATCTCTGGGCTGCTGCTGTCCCTGTTCCCGAGAGGCAGCAGGTTGTGGTATTCGTGCAAAAGTCAGCATCACTGGCAGCTGAAGATTCCATTCCCGTCTCGCCGGCCTTGTCGAACCTTGATAGTCCCGGAGAATTCCTTTCGGGCTACAAGAATGCCACCATTCCCATCTCGCTTGCCGCAGCCCTAAAGAAGTTTGACAAGTTTGCTCAACATTCACTTCCCCCAAGCTCAGTCCCCGCCGCCTACATCATTGTTGAAAGGGCCCTTGACCGCAAAGACCTGGGCCAGATAGCAGGCCAGATGTCCGAAGAAAACCTCAAGCTTCTTCTTGACGGACTCAAGGAGGTTTGGAATGATTCCCGATTGACCGTTGACGAGGGCGTCACAACCGCTGAGGGCATCCTGAGGTGTGCTTGGGCCAGGATCCTAGGTATCGACCGGCCCGAGCAAATTGACCTGCAAGACAACTTCTTCCGTCTCGGCGGTGACTCGGTTCTCGCCATGAAGCTGGTCTCTTACCTCGGCAGTCAAGGGCACAAGTTGACTGTGGCCGACATCTTCCGCCACATGAAGCTCATTGATGCGGCCAAGGTCCTCAAGGTCAAGGAGACATCGGCTGCAGTGAAGAAGGAGGTATCAAGGCCATACAAGCCCTTCTCCATGCTTCCGGTCACTGCCGACAATTTGGAGTGCTTCCTGTCTGAAGTTGTCCGCCCCAGTCTGGGCGATGCGACATGGCCAGTTCAGGATGTCTACCCCGTGGCGGATTCCCAGGTGCTTGACATTCGAAACACGGTCCAAAAGCCACGAACTTCGATGCAGTATCTGCCTCTCTACTTCCAAGACGGCATCGACCAGGAGCGACTTCTTTACGCCTTCAAGAGACTTGTCCGGACGCATGAAATGCTCCGCACTGTCTTTGTCGAACATGAGTCCTCGTTCCTGCAGGTCGTTCTGAAGGAGCTAGATGTTCCAGTGACAACAAAGGCCCTAATGGACGACAAGACATGCCTGGAAGACTATGTCAAAGATCTGTGTGCCAGCACCTCGGATGGCGAGTTCCCCTTGGGATCTTCATTCCTCCGCGTCTTCTTCGTCAGCAGCAGCAAGCAACAGTCCTCTTGCCTTGTGATTGGCATCTCTCACGCACAGTACGACGGCATGACCATTCCGGTCCTCCTTCGTGACCTGGAAGGATTGTATGCCAAGTCAGACGGCATCAACCCGGCCAGCGTCGTGCCTTTCTCTTCGTATCTCTGGGCGATCCAGGACAAGAGTGCACAAGAAGAGGCAGAGGCCTACTGGGAGAAGTTGCTGGATGGCGCATCTCTCGCTGTCCTCGACAGACCATCTCGTTCCTCGACTGAGTCGGAAACCAAGGCCGGAGTATTCAAGTCCACCGCCGTCAATCTTGCTCCCGACTCTTCCTCGTCATCATCGGGAATAACCACCTCCACCATCCTCACTACGGCCTGGGGCCTTGTGCTGTCCCGCCGTCTTAACACAACGGATGTCACATTTGGTACCGTCACCTCTGGCCGTGGCATGAACCTCGTCAGCCTACCCGACCCGCACGCCGTGGTAGGTCCATGCTACCAGTTCACGCCCGTGCGGATGAAGCTGCCAGAGGACCATTCCTCCCCCCCGCAAGGCTTATCTGCCGTCTTGGAAGCCACCCAAGCTCAAACTGCAGCGTCCTCGGCCTATGACTTCTTTGGTGCGGCAGAGAGCCATGGCGAGCGTGCAACATTCTTTGACTCGGTCGTCCACCACCAGGACGAGCAAGCGGCTGATTTCGACGCCATGATGTTTGCCGGCAAGAGGTGCAAGGCCGATCTGCTGAGTCCGCATGGGGACGATGCACGGTATTCCCTCAAGGTGGTGACCTTTTATGACAAACATGGAGCGTTGAATGTTGGCCTTGTTGGTCGGCAAGGAGACGACGATGGGCACTTTTTGGAGGGGCTCTTGGATGAGTTGAAGGAGCGTGTGGAAGAGTTGCACGCGACGGATACTGTTTAGTGATGGAAGATGTGGCATGTCTCGTTTTGTGTTTTGCCGACTGGCATTTGGTTTCTTGAGATTGGGAACACGGCGTTGGGGTGTGGGAACTTTTGTAAATTTAGTGACATAAAAGGACGCAATGAAGGCTTTCATTTCAATATCATGGGTCATTTAACTTTCCTGTACGGCATTTGCAGTGATAATGGATGTCTCTTGTGTCTATTTTGGTTTTGGCAAAGCGGGTATATGCTCCATTGACCAGCCATTCCTCAATGTAGTTCTGTTGGTTGCCCGGAATCACAACTTGAAGCCCCTTGCTCCATGTTTGTCCATTGTCCACCAAGTCCTGACGTCCCGACTCCGTGTTATTTCTCATTGTGTCTCGTAATCGTGACCCGAGGCTGGGACATCATCATGGACCAGGCTTCCTGTCTTGTTGCTTGCCTGGCCATTAAGACTTGCTTATTTAAAAGGAACGAAACGAGCTAAACATGAATCGTTTAAAGAAAAAAAAAAGTGCAATTATTAGTTATGGTATCTATGTCTATCTGAACAAGTTCGTATTCCCAACACGACCGTGGCATCAATGATGGGATATAGCTCTCAGGACGCAACAGTCTGTCTCATGACGTTTTCTCTATACCGCGCCGACCGCTCCAGCAATTCTTCATGTCTGCCTCGGTCGACACACTTGCCGTCTTCAATCAAAAAGATGCAATCGGCCCTCCTAATGGTATGCAGCCTGTGAGCGATGGCAACCACAGTGACTGCCCCGCTGGCCTTGACCTTGTCCAACCCATCCTGCAGCAGTCTTTCTGATTCGGCATCGAGTGCGCTGGTCGGCTCATCGAGGATCAACAACCTCGGCTTACGAACCAAGGCGCGGGCGATGCTCAATCGTTGTTTCTGCCCACCCGAGAACCGAGTTCCGTTTGGACCACAGAGGGTCTGGTAGCCTTCGGGCAAAGCCTCGATGACATCATGGATGTTGGCCAATTTGCATGCCTCCTTGATCTCGTCGAGCGAGACTGCGTGGCCGGGTCGAGCGCCCAGAGAGAGGTTGAACTCGACCGTTCCTTCAAACAGCATGCTCTCCTGCGGGACAAGTGCGATGCTATCTCGGAAAGAGACGTCACGGGTTTTGGTCACGTCTTTGCCGTCGATGACCACCGAACCAGCAGATGGGACGTAGAGGCGTTCCATCAGGGCGATTGTCGTCGACTTTCCTGCGCCCGAGGGCCCAACAAAGGCGCAGAAGGTGGATGGTTGGATAGTCAGGGAGAGTCCCTTGAGAACCTGTGCGTCGGGCCGAGCGGGGTACGAGAAGGTGACGTTGTGGAAAGATACACTGGCTCCTTGGGCCGGTGAGATCTTGGTTCCGTCTGATTCGAGCGTCTTTTCCTCATTGACGGACGAAGACGAAGAAGACGGCAAGGGGGGGAAACCAGAAGAAGGCAGCGCCTTGCGAGGCGGGACATTTCCCTGCATCTGGTCGGACCCAATCTCAATCAGAGAAAGAATCCGCGCCATGGCTGCTCTCGCGCTGGACAGCTCAGGGGCCAAGGCAAACATCTGACTCCAGAGAAGGGCACTGACGAGCAGCGAAAAGACGACAATCAGGAATTCCGTGGTCGAAGTATTACCAGCAATGATTTGCTTGCCACCCCACCAATACGCCAGGGCGTTGACGCAGTTGCCAAAGAAATAGGTCAAGGCCTGGCAGAGCGAAGCTTGCACAGTGACCTTGAACGTGTCCTTTCTCGGGCCTTTTAGAGATCTCCGGTAGGTATTGAGCGTCTCTTCCTCCAGAGACAAGGCCGCGATAGTCTTGATGGAGGTGATGGCCTCGGTGCCAATGTCCACCGACCTGGTGTATGCACTCTCATGCTGCTCCTCAAACTTGCCAAGCACTCTCAACTCCATCAAGCCCGCTCCCAGAAGAAGCGGCACCAACGCCAGACACACCAAGGCGATCCTCCACGAGATGATGTGCGTCATGACGATGGCCACAATCAGATTGACCGTGATGGAGAACAGAGTGCCAATCACGCTCCCGCTCAGTCCCGCCAGCGCATTTCCGTCTCTGGTGATGTAGCTGAGCAACATGGCAGGCGTCCTTCCTTCGCTTTGATGCCACTGTATATCCTGCTCAAACAGAGATCGGAAAGACAGGACACGGACAGAATAGACAATCTTCTCCGTCACCCAGCCAAAACCAGTCCAGCTGACCACGTTGGCAAAGAACTCGACGACGGCGAGAACAAAGAACATGAGCCCAAAGAAGGATCCAGACTTGCGGATGTCCTCTGGCGACTTGCAGATGTTGAGGGCGCCGACCGTGTTGCCGAAGATGACAGCCTCACCTGAGAAGGCGCCACCGACGAGGGAAGAGCCGATCAAGGCGAGGATGATGACCAGCAGATGTGGCCGGAGAGCAGGCGCGTAACCTTTCAGCAAGGCCCAAAGAGATCTCGACGGAGTAGGCGGCTCCGGCTCCTCTTCCCCTGCAGCTGCAGCTGGCTCTGGGGTCGTCTGCTTCTCGGGAGTGATGGATTCGTCATCGTCGGTTGGCTGGCTGGTGATGTCGTAACTGGGACGAGGCTTGGCCTCTTGGTCGAGCGACTCGACGGGCCGATCCGCTTCAGTGCTTGACGGTGCAGACCTCAACGTCTGGAGATTGACCAGGTCGGCATAGGCACCGCCCTTCTGCATCAAGGTGGCGTGGTCGCCCTCCTCGACGACCTTGCCCTTGTGCATGACAATGATATTGTCCGCGCCAGTCACGGTAGACAGACGATGAGCGATGGTCAGGACAGTCCTCCCAGCCGAGATGTTGGAAATGGCTCTCTGGATGCGGTCCTCACTGCTGGAGTCGAGGGCGGCGGTAGCCTCATCCAGCACCAGAACAGCAGGATCTTTGATGAGAGCTCTTGCAAGCGAGACTCTCTGCTTCTGGCCTCCGCTGATCAGTCTTCCGGCCGAGCCAACCGTCGTGCCGTACCCCTGCTGAAGCTTGGTGATAAAATCGTCTGCGTCGGCGAGCTTGGCCGCGTTGCGAGCCAGTGTGACCAGCTCGACGACATCTGAACCACGCTTCTCGGCTGCAGCCATCAAGTCGGCACCACCCCTGATTTCAGCCGCCAGTTCACCCAGGGTGGGACCTAGAATAACCTTTTTGAGCTTCTCGTGAGCGGGGTTGGTGGAATTGACCAGACCGTGGGCGATGTTTTCGAGAAGCGACCGGTCGAGCAGGTTGGGTTCCTGCTGGACCAGACTGACGCGGCTTCGCAAATCCCTGACATTCATCTCCTTGATGTCATGGCCGCCAAAGAGAAGCATGCCTCCAGTAACGTCGTAAAGACGGGTGATGAGACTGGCAATGGTAGACTTGCCACTGCCAGACAGACCCACGATGGCTGTGTGCTTGTTCAGTGGGATCCGGATGTTGATTCCGTCCAGGACGGTGACTTCGGGCCGCGAGGGGTACGTGAACAAGGCATCTCGGAACTCGAATCCGGCATCATTGCCGGCATCATCAAATTTGAGTCCGGCCTCAGAGGTGCCGTCAATTAGCGAGGCCCTGTCAATCTCTTCTCGGAGCTTCCGGTACGAGGCAACAGCTGCTGTGAAGAGATGGACAAAGGGGGCGACTTGGCTGAGAAGCAAGGTTGCTGGACGGGGAACCATGTCAGCAACTGCACGTGTCAACGTATGGGAAACCATGACTTGCCTTCAATCAGGATAAAAATGACGGTAAAGGTTGAACCGACACTGACGCCTCCTGAGTACTCTCTCCCTGCTACCGCATCGGCGATGTGCCTGCTGCCCTTCCAAAACGCAAGACCATTGGCCCCGTAAGCGATGAAATACAGCACACCACTCTGGATACCGACCGCAGCGGCCTTCTTGAGCCCTTCCCGCTTGGACTCCCCAAGGGCGGCAGCGAACTTGTCCTCAAGCTTCCCGTTTGCCCCAAAGGCCTGGACCACCACGACATTGTTCAGCGCCTCCGAGGCCACAGATGCTGCCTTGGCAGCGTAATCCGTCATCAAGCCGGCATATTTCTCAATGTAGTGACTTCCGACAAAGGACATGATGAAGTAGGCCGGGATCAGCCAGATCAGGGTAGCAGCCAGCTCGTAGTCCTTGATGAAAGCCACAATGTAGGCCGTGACAAAAAAGGAAACGCTCGACAGGCAGATGCCGACCTTCTCGGACGTGCCAGAGCGAATCGTCTGCATATCGGCGCTGAGTCTTGACGCGACCTCTCCAGCTGGTAGCCCATCAAAGTAGCTGGGCTCCTGGCGGAGAAGCTGGGAGAGGTACTTGTCGCGGAGGCGGTTGACCAGCCGGGCCCCGAACATGGACCAGCAGAAGAGGTGGATGTAGATGGTTACAAACTGAGCGATGCCCAGGTAGACGATCATGAGAATCTTGTCGTCGACCGAGGACTGGTAGGCAGCTGCTTCGGCGGCGCTCGGAGGGGCCGAAGTTGCCTCCTCGACACAAGTCACCTCATTGAAGTCGTTGAGGAGCTGGCCGAAAAAGATACCGATGATGGGGAATGGAACTCCCGAGGCGATGGACGAGAGGACGGCGACGGCGAGGGTGCAGAGGTCGGATGGAGATGGATTGCTGGAGAGAATGAGGCTGATGTAGCCCGAGAGGGTGCTGACGAACTTCATGACGGCGACATGGGACGTGTTGGCTGCTTTCAATGGCTTGTTTGACTTGAGAGCCAGACAACTTGACTGAAACTATCGCAGCCTATGTCCGTGAATCTGAGCCTGACAAGTTCAAGTTCAGCACGCAGGTGCAGTTACCAAGAATACAAGATGGAACACACCAAGATAATTCTAGAAAAGAAGTTCTAGAGTGACATTTCGCATCATGCCAGAGAACGGACTCTGGAATTCACATCATCTCCAAGCTATCCACGTAATTCCTCAACCCAGTGAACCCACATCAACATATTGCCCACCAACTGCCAGGGATTGTCACATCAAACGGGGCAGGATCCCCGTCCTGTAAGTGGCGCCAAAAGGGGAAATCGTCCATCTGATAAGATTAACCCATCGTGGGATAGGTACTTCCCCATCAGGTTAGGGGCTTTCTGTCCGATCTCGGGTCGCGGGAAGGCAGTTGATCGGCTCTTCAGGGGCTTGGCTGCTTGGTTTCAAACCGAGAGAAAATTTTCACACGTTGCCGGCTGGGCATCCTTGGCGGGTTGCGTTCTTTTTCTTCAGTTGTTTATCAGATGTAAAAATTTTATCAGATCCGAATTTTGTGCCTGTCGACCTTCCTCCGGCTTTCTTGGCACTTTGAATCCTTTTTCCGCCATGTGGGGACCTGGGCTCGGGGTTTTGTCCACCGAGAGACCATGATGGGCTCATACGCTACATGTGACGATAATCACGCTGGGAGAGTGCTATATTCTCAAGTAAAGTTTGCGAACAAATGCGGACTGCTGCTTGGTACAAGATTTTTCTCGAGTTGCCAGTTTGGCGAGACCGGGGGCAGAACCTTTGCATTTTGCATAATTTAGACACGGCAGTACTTGGACTCCAGTGTATACTAAATAGTAAATACGGGCATCTAGAGCTTTGCATTCCAGGCAGCTCGATCGGCCGATTCAAGGGGCTTCTCCCGGCCGTCCCAAAACAATGGACACAACTGGAACCACTTCTCTCTGCTGCAAATGGAGTGGACAGACCGCTTATGGCCCAGATCGACATACTTGCCAATCGTCAAGCCCTGCGCGTTCTCATACGACAGAATTGTTGCCCCCGAGGCCTT
The DNA here is from genome assembly GCA_033297075.1 of Rhypophila decipiens. Taxonomy (NCBI): domain Eukaryota; kingdom Fungi; phylum Ascomycota; class Sordariomycetes; order Sordariales; family Naviculisporaceae; genus Rhypophila; species Rhypophila decipiens. The sequence continues at coordinate 35,453 of MU858084.1, read as the reverse complement.
GGGTTCGCCCACCACGTTGCCCGTGCGAATGTCATCCAAGAAGCAGTAGTGAATGCAGCTCGAGTACCACGCGTTGACCCTGTGAGCTCCCCGGAAGGAGGCGTCACCCACGAGCGAGTGTCGGCCACGGTCGTGCGATGAGGCATCGTAGTGTGCGCCATAGTGATCCTCCTGGTTTTGAATCAGTGTGTTAGCATCCATGCCAGCAAGGTGAATCAGGGGGCAAACAGAACCAACCTTTGACCAGTACAGCTCAAAGTACGAAAATCTCGTCTCGTCGAACCGTCCAAACAAACAGAGCACATGAGGATCAAAGTGTAGCTTCCTCAGGTACTCTCTGTGCTCGTCCAGTGTGCCTGTCTCGTTCCATCCAGCTGCCACTCGGGGATCATTTTGCCACTTGTTGAAAATTTCCAGATGCTCCTGGCTCGTCCAGTCCACCACCTCGAGGGAGAAATGGGCGTCAATCTCGGGAACATAGCGACTGTATGCGATGGAACCTGGCGCAGGTTTCGGTTGCCGGACGGGATGGCGTGTGTAGACGGCCTCGGCCGGGAACTTGTTGGTTAACTGGAAGTTCTCGGGCCATGGTGGGTATTGGGAGAGGGGTTTGGAGAGGCCGGTATGGCTGTCTATCCCGTCTCCAAGGACCCAGATGGGCCTGGGGCCAACGGGCGATGCGGCGCCTTGCCAGAAAGAAGACCGCAACACCAGCAGCTCGGATTGGCCCGGGTAGCTCGTGCTTCCATCGTCAAGGGGGAGCAGGTGGCGGGCCGTTTTGACAGGGTGTGGTACGGCCAGTCCCGTATGGATCAACTGACTGCGGACGGCATCGCTGGCACGAGTTCCACTGGGAAGCGCCAGGCGAAAGTACTCGTTCTTGGGGTGGGCGAGGTAGATGGCATGTACGACGTTCCAGATCTGGGCTAGAGTCGGAGCTTTGGATGATGCAGACCACGAGAAGGCGGTCGACGGTGCTCGCCGTGCGCGCGCCCATGGGCCATTGTCCGAGATTGGAGGAATTCCATCTTTGGAAGGGAAAGCCAGTTCTGTCCAGGAGAGGGAGTCGTGGTGAAATGGTTCGGGTACGGGGCGGCCCTTTGACGGTTGGTTGTCAAAGTTCAAGCTGAGCTTGCCTGTCGAGGTTGAGCGCACACGGTAGACGGTCAAAAAGGGGTGCGGCAGCTTGACCGGCGGGTAATTGGGCGTCAATGGGGATGCCATTGTGAATCTGCCTTTATGGGGATTGTGCCCGCTATGGCAATTGATGATATTGAGGCCCGAGAAGTGCAGCTCCGGCTAGATTGAGCGAAGTATGACGATGAGGAACGGTGACAATAGAGAGACAAAGGAGAAGGACCTTGATGGCTCGCTCTGATAGAAAACGTGCTTATCTAACCCTACTGTATCATTGACCCAGGTACTGCCTGTAAAGGCCAACGCAATGGATAGAGACCACTACCACGTGTGACATCGGGACAAATGGATCTCTTGTCCCGAAATGGCCCCAAGGCCCCGGATCTCTTTTGGATGGTGCATGTACACTAATATCATGCCGACCTAAAGGTATCCGTACATACTACATATATGCAGGCCGAAGGAAGAGGTGAAAGAAACATAGAAACATAGGAACCTTGGTACTCACACAATATCCATCATCTCACCAAATTCGCCATGTCGTCGTTACGGTCACAGTCCCTGAACTTCCGCAACTTTACCGTCACCTTTCCTGGTGAACACATTGTCCTTGTGACCTTGACCAACACCAGAAAGCTCAACTGCATCGACAAAGCCACCAGCAAAGAAATCGGAGCCATCTGGGACCAGCTCGACCACGATGAGACTCTTTGGGTGGGCATCATCACCGGGACTGGACGGGCATTCTGCACGGGTGCTGATTTGCACGGTGAGTATTTTTCTTTTTCTTTTTTTCCTTTTCTTTTTTGCCCTCTCGGTCGGTGGGCAACGTGGGCCTCCACACAACTGACACGGAGCCATATCCACAGAATGGAACAAGATGAACCAGACAGGGGTGGTCAACTCCATGGCCCCGCCTGGACTGGCCGGCCTGCCCCGTCGAAGTGGCAAGAAGCCCATCATTGCGGCGGTCAACGGGCTCTGCATGGGAGGTGGGTTCGAGATGGTGGCCAACTGCGATGTGGTGCTGGCGTCGACGGCCGCCAAGTTCTCCCTGCCCGAGGGAAAGCGAGGCATCGTGCCGGTGGCGGGGTGTCTGCCGCGCTTGACCCGGACCATGGGCCTGCAGCGGACCATGGACCTCGTGCTGACGGGTCGCGAGGTGGACGCCAAGACGTTGCATTCATGGGGGGTTGTGTCGAGACTGGTGGACGAGGGCCAAGACGTCGGTGTGGAAGCAGTCAAAGTTGCCCACGAGATGTGCCGCAACAGCCCCGATGCGCTAGTTGTCGGCCGCATTGGTGTCCGGATGAGCTGGGAGGACGGCAGTGTGGAAGGCGCCGTCACGGCTCTCGAGAACGAGTGGTATCCTCGACTGATGGCGGGCCAGAATTTCCAAGAGGGCATCCAGGCGTTTGTCGAGAAACGACCGACCAAGTGGGTGGACTCCAAGCTGTGATGGGCTTCATCTTGAGAACTGCCCGCATGATTATGACGCGCTGTATCCGTATGTAGATCAATAGTCTCGAGAAGCTACGGGAATGAGCACGATTTCTCTCCACATTTCTGTGACTGCGTGCTTTTGTTTGGTTGCGCGGGAAAAGGGGCGGCATGATCCTTGGTTCCTCATGATCTGATAAAGATTTTTCTTGCAGCTCCGCTCCATTGCTCCAATCCTGGCAGAGAGCTAAGCGAGAAACCCGCAGCCAAAGGGACCACGCCAGCCAATCACAGTCCGCCTCTTGATCTAATCTGATGGATTGATTAGATCAGGCCATTTTCCTGACAAACCCGCGTCTTGGCTCCCATCCTTGTTCGTCCCCGTCAGCTCCCCAGGCTCACAGTATCAAGTGCCCAGACGAAAACACTGTATACTATGCCCGCGTTATTTTCTCCCGACCTCGGGCAGTCGTCCCTTGGCCGAACTTGGCTGACCTTGGCCGGCTTTCCCATCTAATCTTATCAGATGGTCCCCGTGGCAGCTCGCCAGTACATGTATACCTCCACTTGGAGCTGTTCGTTCCCGAGTCCTCGTGCAGTTCCAGTTCCTGCACTCCATTTCTCCCGGACAAGGTTGCACCGCCGTCACTCTGCCTCTCTCTAGTTGCATTTGAGCAATTCTCCCATATTGTTTTGTTCCGCCTCCTAATTTGAACCAAACGGGCCCAGTGCCGCTGTTTTGTTTCCTCTTTCTTGTTTCAATCTTGTCCTTGTTTGAGGACTTTAGACTTACAGCACATCATGTCTGTACCGATCCTGTCCAAAATCCTGGTCGCCTTCCGCGAGTCCAGCTCCAAGGCCAGCGAGACCCAAGCCGTGACGGCCGGGGACGAGAAGAAGGACTTGGCCGCAGCCGACGTTGCTGCCGTCAACAACGGGTCTGATGTGTCGCAGCACGGCGACTCGGACCGCTCCGATGAGAATCTTCAGGAGGGTGTCAGAGCCGTCGAGGCCGTCACCCTGAGCTGGTCCAAGAAGACGCTTGCTCTCGTCTTTTTCAAGTCAGTACTTGCCATCCACTGGGAGACGACGACTAGTGCTAACCATATGCCCCTTGCAGCATCTGGATGCTCTACCTCTGCAACGCCTTCATGTCGTCCATCGTATACAACCTCGTGCCGTACGTCGCCAGCTTTTACGAATCCCACTCGGAGCTCAACATCATCTACATTGTCTCGGATGTCATGACGGCCTCGGTCTTCATCCCCCTGTCCAAGGTTCTCGACGTTTGGGGCCGTCCCCAAGGCTTCCTTCTCATGGCCACCCTCATCACTCTGGGAATCGTGCTCATGGCGGCCTGCACCAACTACGCCATGTTTTGCGCAGCCTATGTCTTCTACAATGTCGGCTTCATGGGTGTCACCTTCTGTATCGACGTCATAACCGCCGATGCCTCCAAGGTCAAGAACCGAGGTCTTGCCTACGCCTTCACCTCGTCCCCTTATATGATCACTGCCTTTGCTGGTTCCAAGGCCGCCGAGGGTTGGTGGCCAGACAACTGGCGATGGGGCATTGGCATGTTTGCCATCCTCTTTCCCGTCGTTGCCGCGCCGCTCTTCTTTATCCTTCTTGCCGCGCTCCGAAGAGCCAAGGAACAAGGGTTGATGGTCAAGGAAGATAATGGCCGGACCATGATGCAGAGCCTCTGGCATTACTTTGTCCAGTTTGATGGTAAGTACATCTTCAACCCGAACCCTAGCCTCCCCGCTTCTCCAAGTTGAACTAACCGTTTCCTTGCCACAGCGCCGGGCGTCTTTCTGTTCTCTGCTGGCCTGATCGTCTTTCTTCTGCCCTTCAACCTCGCCTACCGGGCCGAAAAGGGCTGGGAGTCGGGCCACATCATCGCCATGTTGGTGGTCGGCTTTTTCATCCTCGTTGGCTTTGGCCTCTATGAGACCTTCGTGGCTCCCGTGCCCATGCTCAACCTCAAGATGCTGACCAACCGCACCATCATTGGAACCTGTCTGATGAACGCCACCTACCAGATCGGGTACTATTGTTGGGCCAACTACTTCACTTCCTTCCTCCAGGTCGTCAACAATGTCACCATGGCCGAGGCTGGCTACATCAGCAGCACCTTCGGCGTCGTGTCGGGCTTTCTTCTCTTCATCGTCGGCTACTCGATCCACAAGACTGGCTACTTCAAGTGGCTTCTTTATATCGCAGTGCCCATTTACCTCCTCGGCCAGGGTCTTATGATCTACTTCCGCACCGCCAGTTTCGCACCCGGGTACCTCATTATGTGCCAGGTTTTCACTTCCATCGGCGGTGCCATCTTCATCATTGTCCAGCAGGTTGCCGTCCTTGCCGCCGTCGACCATCAGCGTGTGGCCGCCGTGTTGGGCCTGCTCTTTGTCATTGGCAGCACGGGCGGTGCCATCGGCTCCACCGTCTCTGGTGCCATCTGGTCCAACACATTTTCCCCGGCCCTCGAGCGTTATCTTCCCGAGGATGCGCTAGAGAATCTGACGACCATCGCATATGACCTCCAGACCCAGCTGTCGTACGAGGTCGGAAGTGCCACGAGAATCGCAATCCAGGAGGCCTACTCGTATGCGCAGACCAGGATGGTGGCTGCCGGTACTGGTGTCATGGCCTTGACCATCGTTTGGACCCTGATGATTAGGAATATCAACGTAGCCAAGGTCAACAACACCAAGGGCACTTTGTTTTAGACGTCTTTATGTTGTTTGATAGGCACCGTGTGAGGATGACAGAGCGTTCAGTTTACAAGTTTATTGTCTTTATGAAGGCACGCAATAATGAAGAGTATGGCTATGGTTAAACCGTATATAGTAGTAATAACAAGATATTTGCCAAGGAACATACAGTGACATCAGAGCCACTTCCCAAACCATTCCAGCACCTGGGTGACCGAGTTCTCCAAACAAGCCCTCTCGGCAGCATCATCCGGATTGCCCCTGACCGCAAAGCCATGCCGTCCCGGTTTGTAGACTTGGTGCTCCATCTTGGGCCTGGGCTTCTTTCCCTCGGCCTTGCTCACTCGACTTTCCACCTCCTCGACCTTGGTCTTTGTTTCGAGACTCACAAGGGAGTCCTCTTCTCCCCATGCATAACTCACCGGCACGACCAATCCTTCCACATCAGCTGGCACGACCAGATGGCTGGGATGGAGAGCCACGACGGCGTCCACCAAGGGCACCTTTTCCTTGCGTGCACCGACCTCGATCATATGCTCGTCCAGACCAGCGCGGATGGCGTACTTGCCACCCCAACAGAAGCCGACCATGCCAATCTTCAGGCCTTTGGGCTGCGTGTCTCGCCTCAGCTTGGCCAGAAAGTCGACGCACACCTTCTCCGTCTTTGCCGTCTTGTGCCTCCCCGTCCAGAGAAGATAACTGGGCATGGAAGCCAGCAGCCCGCCGTATTTTCCAATCTTGGACTGGCTGGCCGCATCCACGGGGATCAGCAAATCAGCCATCTTCAGAGGCACGGGATCCCCCTCGAAGAAATCCGGCATGTAGACCAGCCATTCCCCTGATTTGGCGTAGCTGTCTGCTATGAGCTTGTTGTTGGGCAGTTCCAAGCCGAAGACGTCCGAGTACATGACGATTATCCCGCGCGGGCTCGTACGATTCCCGACCACGTACGTCGTCAGGCCATGAAGGGTGATGGTTTCTCCAATGGGATTTCCCGAGTGGATCGTCCCCTGCCTGTCAATCAGCAAATGCTCCGCGGTTAATGTGTAGAGGGAAATGCCATCATACCTTGATACATTGGTCGCAGGGGGCCTTTGAGCTCATGATGGTGGCAAAGGCTGTTGAGGATGAGCTATGATACTTGTTACAGATATAATGAAGACAATGACAAAGAAAATCTCAAGAGACATTGACGAGGAGAGCGAATCCTCAGACCTTTTAAACCGTTGATCGTAAAGGTCTGTTCTTATCAATATCCTTTTTGGGGGCCAATATATCCAGCCATGATCGGAAATAACAAGCTGTGCCCTAACCGCCGCAATGCCATTGAATCATCTGGCAGGGCTTTGACAGGGCAGTACAGACAAAGGATCACACACGTCCGTCTTGAAATTTACCTATTGATCCCAAAACGGAAAATGGTCGAGTGGGGGCGGGGTTACAGGTGTGTCCTAGAAGGGCATGGTAACCTCGGCATCGGGGCATCAAGCTTCTCCGCCCCGCTCTCATTGGCTATCCGATGGTTGTTTGGGTGTGTCTAGCCTCCAGATCGTACACGCGTAGTCGTGTCAGCATTCAGGTAATAGCGGTGAACTGTGCCTCGACCGACTCGGACACGACGATGGCATCTGTTCTATCTATTTCTGAATCCTTGACCAGAAGCCAGAATATCCATGCTCCACCCGATTATTTACCGGATTAGTGCCACTAGCAATAAAACCCGTACCGTAACACTCACCCGAGCCGGCCGACATTTGCCCAACATCAGAGACGCAATATCAGCCCGAGAGACGGACGCCTGACTCGCTGCCATGGACAGATCGACCCAGAGGATTAGGCGACCCAAAGAGTTTGCCTTTATTCCCGTCAACGGTCTCGGAAAGCCCCAGAAGTGCAAAGATAAGAGCCTCATCCGCAGACATGTAATGCATGGCAGGAACCTACGGATCGGCGTGCGTCCGGTGCCGTCGGTCCACCTGGCTCCAAGTCACCTGGCTCGAAGTGACGGCCACATTTCCAAGCCCATCCCTGAACACAAACGGCAGAGCTCAAGCACCAGATACGACGAAACCCCTTCACTGGCTGTTCGGTCTTGTGTTTCTCCCTTTCGGTTCTATCACAACCTCGACGCCTGTTCACAGGGCCTGACCTTTGACTGTAAGTATGCTAGATCACTTTAGAGAATCAGGTCCGAGACTCATGGTAGGCAGTTTACACAGGCTCCTCGACTGCGATATGCAACCTCGGCATGGGTGTCGACTTTGACCTGGGCGAGCGGCTCTGGCATCAGTGGGTGGTGCAAGATGCCACCTACACGCACCCGCTGCTGTTTTGCATCTCGGCGAGCTACAGCATCCTGCAGCGGGCTCCGTTGGGAAAGACTGCGCTATACCACCTAGACAATACCATCAGGTCTCTTAACCAACGGTTGGCTGATCCTCTCTTGTCGATCAACGACTCGACCACCTGCATGGTCGCCACTCTTGTTCTCGCCTTTTCTTCCCTGGGCGAGCACACCACTGCCAGGATTCATATGAAGGGCCTGGCACAGATTACGAGGCTGCGTGGGGGGCTGGCCATGTTCAAGCATTGTGCGAACCTCATTGCCAAAGTCGCGAGATACGATCTGGCGGCTGCAATCCACTCTGGCGATGAACCCGTCTTTCTCCAAGATCAACTCGCCCACCAAGACGAGTCACTGGAACAATGCTCTCATGAAGACAACATTTCCATGATATCAGGTAACAGCATCCCGACAGACACTGTTATCGCTCACCTGGGATCCCAAAATGGTGTTGAACTTGTCGCTCTTCTCCGACGAGTACAAAGCCTCACGCATCAGCTCAACACAGACCCTTCCGAGACACTCAAACAACTCTCTACCATCGAAACCCAGAGCCTGGTACACCTTCTACAATATCAGCTCCTAGACCTGCGGAACAGCTTTGCCGCGAATCATGTCACTCCGGTTCACAAGGCTCTCTGCCTGACACTGCTTGCCTTTCTGGTCTCGGCGTCTGAGGCCTCTTCTCAAACAGGACGGGAAGCATCGGCTAATAATTCCTACCTGAAGGACAGCCTCCGAGAGTCTTGCCAGGCAATTGCACTCCCCAAATTCTCGGGCCGACACGCACCTCGAGACATTATTCTCTGGATTTTGCTGGTAGGCGCAGTGGCTGTCTTCAAAGTCGACACAGCCGCAATCTCATCGCCGGATGCACCCTCTGATGACTTGACCTGGCTGAGAGCTCGTTGGAATGCAGAAATCGAAGGAAACGCGATGACGTGGGACGAAGTGAGAGTCAAGATGACGGAAATTGCTTGGATTGATGCCATTCACGATAAGCCTGGGCGTCGTGCTTTTGAGGCCCTGTGTAGTGTCAACTGCTGCTAGTAGTCCCATACCAGTACTAATTCTACTAGGTAGCTCGGTCCTGAGATTCACAAGGGTTATACGAAACACAAAAGTTACTACTGTTGCCTCATGGCATTTTGATATCGCCATCTTTTGTACACAAGGATTGTTATGAACAGCTCCATATTTTGACCATACCCTATCTTAGCATAATTATTATCATGCTTTAACCCCTCATCCACTTGCCTCTCCCGCCGCCAGCGGCACCGGTGGGCACCGGGCTTCCCACACCAGGAGCATAGGTTGGGAATCCACCTGGGAAGAGAGCTCCGGCACCGGGATTTCCTGTCTTGATCTTGCCACCCTCCTTGAACCTCTGCGCTGCTGCCATGATGGTCCGGTTGTGGCTGGGGTTGACACCGAGTCTGTACCAGGCAAAGAGTCCAGCGTCGACCTTGTCCCCGAGGTAGACATACTCGAGGTAGGGATCAGCCGTGGGCGTCTCCTGCAGCAGGATGGTGTCCTGGGTGTTGCGCATCTTGGACTGTCGGTTCTTGTTGTATGGGTCGAGCTTCTCGATGGCGTCGATCAGATCTTGGTCGAAGAAGAGCTGGCCGGCATAGGTGGCCGAGAGGTCCCACATGGTGTTGTTGGCCTTGGGCTCAGCGTTGAGATGCGTCATGAGATGTATGTGGGTGGCTCTACCGGCGTAGTGGCCTGGAAAGTTTGTCTGGAATTGGACCACGCCGTCCTCGTCGGTCTTTTGGGCGCCGCGGAGAAAGGTCCGGTCGAGGTTTTTGGTGTCGCCACCAACGCCGTTGACGGGGGATACGGCACCGCTGTAGACGCCAGTCGCGTTGACGTCTAATCGGATGGACGCACGCCATGTCAGAAACCATTCTCAAGTAAAGTGTGGGACCCAGGAAGAAAGACTCACTCCACAGCTCGATATAAACATCCTTCATGGGCTTGCACGTTGTCACGTCAATCAGCTGAAAGTCGAGATGCAGGGCCACGCCCTTCTCTTGCTCGACAATGTTGCTGCGAACATCCTGTCCCTGGACGTCTTGATGCAGTGGGTTGATCTTGTCAGCGCATGCCCACGTCGGCAGCTGAGAGCCTTGACACTTACAGAATGGACCCTCGGTAACCTCTGGGGTGAGCACGCATGCCTTGTTGGAACCAAACACCAGCTGAGGATCAGTGTCGGGCTTGTATCCCTGAGAACCCTTATGGCTCGGGGGGATCTTGGGAGCCTGTCGACCTAGAGGTCCCATGCCTGTTAGAACGACATTGCAAGATGCCCGGGCCAACTTGAGGGTTGGACAGAATTCAGCCTACTCTCGAGATTGGGACTCAGCTCGGAAACACGCGCAGCTCGACGATCTATTGTCCGGCGATGGACCCCCTCGGCCGCAAAGACCTCGGCACAATGGTCGAGACTGTTGTCTTGAACCGACAGGTAGTGCCGTCGCAGAGCTGCCTCGTGGTGGACATCGTGACCCGGGTGTGCTTGGATCGCGTGGCCCAAGAGGAAGACGGCAACAAGTGAAGTGATATGCATGGTTAGGTCTCAAATGGCAGGGCAGGTCAGTGGTAAAGCTTATGTTGGTTCAAGTGGCAAACTACATGGGCAACCTCTGCAAGCAGGCCAGAACTCTGAAGGCTGCGTATTTGTACTTGTTGATATCTTCTGCAGCGTCACGGCCCCCCTCTTCGACTCATTTGATATCTGCCATCCGGTCCGGACGGGAAGCGTTCTCTTTCAACAACAGCCTTTGGGTTGGTTTATATCCGACACTGGACATGGTCGGTAGCGAGCGGACATTGTGTCATTGTCCGGTTGACACCCCATCAGTCAGAATGCTCTTGTCGTAGGTATTGATGATGGGATGAAGGGAACAGGCACATCTTTCATCGATAATCCACTACATTGCCGCATCCCAGAGCCGCGCGTCCACCGGGCGTGCCACATAAAGCTCAACCAGTGCTCGGTTGCTGCTAATTACGTGATCCAGGCCGGCTCAACCTCAGCAAATACCCGGCGGGGCCGAGCAAACCGGAAACGGTGGGGGGAGGATATTAACTTGCGGAACTTATTATATCTTATACGTTTGACCATTAGCACTCTACATAAACAAGTATGATGGAGTTTTAATATCCAACACATGGAGACAATGTCCACATTGCACCCGAGCCGAACCCGATATTACACCCCAGACTCGACTGCAGAGCCGATTGGACAGACGAGCAGAAGTCTGGGGAACTTTGATTGCCAGTCTTGGACACCAGCATGGCTGCTGCCAAGGTTGTCATATGCTCCAAGGTGTCAACATGCCGCTACCCAGAGCCATGATTCTGACCATATCCGGGTACATAAGGTAGCGACCAGGAAGCTTAGCCAACGGAACTGATAGCACTTGGTCATCGCAAACTCAGAAAACAACATACTACTGCCTTTACTTGACTTGCAGCCCATCAACAACTGACTGGAAGGCTCGAGTTTTGCAATGCGGTCGGTTCACGCCGCTCTCGTCCTCGTCCTCGCCCTCGCCGGCGAGGCCCTTGGCCACGGCTACATTTACCGCGTCACAGCGGACAATACTGTGTAAGGAGCAAGAGAATCCAGCTGCATGCTTCCAACCTTGGACTAACAGTTCTTGCAGGTACCCTGGCTGGGATATTTTCCTTGACAGCTACACGAGTCCCGCTCCAGCTCGTGTTGCCTATGGCGGCGGCCAGACGGGCCCGGTCTTTGACCTCAAGAGCAAGGCCATGGCTTGCGGCCAGACCCACAACCCGGCACCGGGAGCCGTCGCCGAGGTCCGTGCCGGAAGCAATGTCACTTTCCACTGGTCGCGCTGGCTTTACAGCCACAAGGGGCCCATCACGGCCTTCATGGCGCCCTACGATGGACCCATTTCCAAGGTGGACGTGAACAAGCTCGAGTTCTTCAAGATCGGCCAGGAGGATGTGGACAGCCAGGGTGTCTGGGCTACCACCAAGCTCCTCGACTCGACCAACGGCACCTGGACCACCACCATCCCCGCCGATATCAAGCCTGGTACTTATGTTATCCGCCACGAAGTAAGTCGGCTCATGCCTGTATTACCATCCCTACATGTACCAGCTTGCTCACCCTTATTCTAGATCATTGCCTTGCATTTTGCCTTGCACACCAACCCCGGATTTGAATGGAGTCCCATCGGCCCACAGTTCTACATGACCTGCTTCAATTTCAAGGTCACCGGCAGCGGCACCGCCACACCCAAGGGCGTCACATTCCCTGGAGCGTATGTCAAGGATGAGTCCGGATTCAAATACGACGTGTTCAATACCAAGACTGTTCTTCCCTACCCTCCTGTCGGGCCAGCGCTTTACCAGAGCTCGGTCAGCGCACAGCTCACGCCCAAGGAGCTCGTCATGATTAGCCCGACTGGGAAGGGAGACGCTGCCGATGCGACCTACTTCAAGAACCAGGAGACGGTACTCAAGGCACAGAGTGCGACTACTGAGGCCTTTGACGCCGCTGGTGGCTAAGACTCGGTCCTGGACAAGTGTATATCACGGGACCGAACACGGAGGAGGTTACGGTGCGAGTGTCAAGCCAATGTAGCATGGCCATCTCGAACCGGAGATGCCAGAATCGCAACAGGAGAGAATTATATAGTTTGCAATTCATGGTGTTCATTTCCAGACTGTCCTCGGTGCCTCGTGCAATGCTTCTCCGACTTGAACTTTTGCAATCATCATTTTAACCCAAGCTTCTTCCCTCACCCTGTCAACTGGTGTTTCGGGTACATCATACATATAATGTCGAGACCATAGGACTCAGGAACTGAGATGCACCAAGTCTCGGGCACGTCTGCCTTGGCGTACGTGATCATCATTCCCCCCCGCTTGGTACTTTTCCAGCCGAGCTGGGAGAGCTTAACTTGACCACCACACCCTCACAACCGAGTGCAGTCGTTAATAAACACGGCCCCGCCCCTAGAGCGGCTCCACCTGGTACGGGTTGATGGATGTGAATCATGATCCAGATCTCAGCAATACTAGTAGTTGCCCAAACCTAATCCATCGAGACTTGTCAAATATTGAAGCGTCGTGAATGGCTTCCATCATAGCTTCGTCGACTGATCGCCGTCGACCCCGATCACACCAAGTGATGGTCAGTGGGCATCACCTTTGTACTGCAAGAGCTGAGATTGGATTCCAATAAACCTGGAAGTACGCGGACTTGCGATAGAAAGTACAAAGACCCAAGACCTGCAGTTGTTGATCCTTGGAAACATGAAAGGCTTTAAGGCACGACTGTTTGAGCCACTGATGCGACTTCCTAACATGAACCAACTCGGGGAAACAAGCTTTCATATACCGCAAATGGAGTATTGTTTGCCACACCAGTCGTGGTTCAAACTTCATGGCACACTTGCATGCCGGAACCTGTGCCAGATTTCATGCCGTGTACCCGTGTAGCAGATGCGGCAAAGACGGATGCTAGGATGAATCCATATTGTCCAAGCTTGGCTTTCTGTGGCTCCTGGAGCCTCTACATACGTTGGGTAACAAACATAGAAGGTAATAACCCGTTATGAGACAAGCATGGTGAGAAATAAAGCAGGAAATTGTCGCCTCGTTCATCATCTTGGCTATATACCTCTATCAACGTTACTATCTTGCGTGTTTACTTGATTAATTAGTTGATCCCTCGACCGCCGATTGACACAGCATATGGATCTGCCACTTCAAACTGGAAAGATGGTCAAACTAAATCTCCAAGCCAAAACCACCAGCAGGCCATGACTGTTTACCGTTTTCATATTGTTTGGAGACCAGGGGCACAGCGGCCGACTGCATCTCAAAGCTGGCCTGAGGTGACAAATCACGACGTAGATGGGCTTTTTCGACACTCGTGTTGTTTGAAATTGACACGAGGAAACATGCACTAATTATTGAGTGACATGACGGGGTGCAGAGCCGGCGGTGAGCCTTGGGCTGAAACGGAACTTCCAGGAAGGAAACGGGCTAGCCACTGCAAGCCTCATGAGATTTGATTGAGGAACAGAAAATGCTATAAAGCCTTGCCAGTCCCCCCCCCCCCTCTTGAAGGTCTGGTGCCATTTCCGAAATCATCAGCCTCTATCCCACTTCCTCGTCAATCTCCCCAGTTCAACGGTACAGCCAGCCTGTCTTGTGTTTTTTTTTCGCTCATAGTCAAGCCGACACCTAACCATTCGATCAAAATGCGTTTCGCTCTCATTACCACTCTCTTTGTCGCCCTGGTGGCCGCTGTCCCCGAGAGAATGATGGAGTCGGACAAGGAGAAACGCCAGCTTTGTGTATGTTCCATTTCAGCACCCACTCTGGCATAGTCTCTATCCTTGACCTTGTCAGATTTAAAGTACCTAACTTTGTCGGACTGAATGTAGAACTGCAACGAGAGCAGCTGCACTGGACCCCCATGCTGCTTCAACGGCTCCTGCTAGGCGGCCACGAAGTCGAGTCAATTCTCCACGCAACGCGAGCCAGTCGTTGATAATGTTATTGGAACATCTGCGATCGAGATTGGATGGTATGCGAAGGAGCCTGGTTATGGGATATATTGGCTGTGTTTGGTCTTGGGACTTGAACATGGTCAGCACCGGAGAGTTCAACACTCTCCGTATATTCCAAGAATTCTTCAAATGATGGTTGTTATCACTACTAGTACCAATGGGAAAATGATGCACGTGCAAGTCAATTATTCGCCCCAACATGACTTGTACAAGAAGACTGCACTCCCTTCGTTTTCAAGCCAAGTGTACTCCTAATTCTCAACAGTTCAGCTTCACACGTGTAAATGTGTATAGTACTACTCGTCAGGGCCAAACGCCTGCCGACAAGAGGTGGGCCGTTCTTACATTTTATTGTCAGCAGGCGTTTTTAACCATGATGAGTAAGTACTCCATATCGATCACAAATCACCCCAGGGGCCAGAATCTTACATGGCCGTCTCTCTGCATACCGGTACCTTGCACGTGCCTTGGTCCAGGTCTAATGACTGATATTACGGTATTTCGTCAGAGTTCATGCGACAGGAAACGATACAACACCAAAGATCCCAATACTACCTGAATCCAGGGCGCTGGTGACGGTGACATTGGTTCCCCCCCGAGGGGACCAATGAGACACCATGCCCAAGCCACGCCCCCTGGCGAAACCAGCACCATGTCTTGGCACCCGTTGCTTCATGAGGAAGCTCTCAAGACTCGACGCCGCACACGTGGAAATTGCCCCGTCTTTATTTGCTTACTACAGCCGATAATCCCCCATATCTACCAGGGTTACCGCGGCCAGATCTTCGGTGATTGCAGATCGGTCCATGCACGGGCATGGCGGGACAGCATGCTACCCCTCAAGCTTGTGTTGACGAGTGGTTAAGAACGGCACGTTTCTTGTCAGCAGCTGAGGCGTTTTTAGTCCTGACTAGTATAAAGTCGTGAGGTAGTCCTCCCAAATCTTGGTTTGACGTCCGTCGTTGTCCGTGAAGCAAGCGACCCCAAACCGACAAAATGGCCTCTCTCGCTACTCTCCTGCCTCTGATAGCCCTCGCTGGCGCAGCGGTTGCTGCCCCGAGACCAGGCAACCCACACGGCCAGGTCGTCAAGCCCATCAAGAAAATCTCTCTCGGACCTCGGCCATACTGGCTCGTCGATCACCTTGAAGATGGGCCACTGAAGACCAAACTTGCATCCTGTGCCGACAAGGAGATGAAGCGAAGCGAATGGAGCATTTCACATCGTGGAGGGGGAACATTGCAGTTTCCGGAGCACACGTTTGATTCCATTCTTGCCGGTGTAGGTCTTGGGTAAAAGAATAAAGGTTAGGCATGTTTCGCTGACGTGGTTTTACTTTCAGACTCGAATGGGGGCAGGGATCCAGGAGTGTGATGTCGCCTTTACCAAGGACCTCCAGCTCGTTTGCCGGCACTCGCAATGCGACCTGCACACCACCACCAACGTGGTGAACGTGCCCTCACTCAACGCCAAGTGCACAGTGCCTTTCCAGCCCGCAGCCGACGGCAAGCCGGCAACGGCCAAATGCTGCACCTCGGACTTTACCATGGCCGAGCTCAGACAGCTCTGTGCCAAGATGGACGCCTCGGACCCCCAGGCAACCACGCCGGCGCAATACCTCGAGGGCACCCCTTCATGGCGGACCGATCTGTACGCCAAGACGACGTGCTCCCGTCTCTACACCGTCGGCGAGTACATCAAGTTCGTCGACGACCTGGGGCTCAAGTTTACGCCCGAACTCAAGACGCCCGAGGTTCCCATGCCCTTTGTCGGCCCCAACGGCAAGAATTACACGCAGGCAGCCTACGCCCAGCATCTCATCGACGAGTTCAAAGCTGCGGGGATCCACCCCTCGAGGGTCTACCCTCAGTCGTTCCTCTACGATGATGTGCTCTACTGGCTCAAGAACGAGCCCAAGTTCGCCAAGCAAGCGATCCTTCTTGACGAGAGCGGCGACCCTCCAAACGGCAGCCTCGAACAGGCCACGGCGGCTTTGGCCAAATATGCAAAGGCCGGGGTCAAGATTGTGGCCCCGCCCTTGCCCTATCTCGTCACGCTGGGCAAGGACGGCAAGTCCATCGTTCCGAGCGAGTATGCCAAGACGGCCAAGAAGCTGGGTCTCAAGATGATCACCTGGAGCTTGGAGAGGAGCGCATGGTTGGGAGACGGATCTCACGGCGGATACTATTATGCGACTATCGCCAGCGCCATCAACCAGGAGTCGGATGTCTTTAGGCTGCTGCATGTCCTGGCTCAGGATGTGGGAGTGATTGGTGTGTTTTCCGACTGGAGTGCGACGGTGACGTATTATGCCAACTGCTATGGCCTGTTCTGAGTCTTGGGGTTAGCATGTAATAGAATATGTGAAAGTATAGCCTGGTAGGCTGTATATGTCTCCAATACTGTAATGCCATCCCGTCCATGGCCCTCGAATCGGCAATAAAGCATATTGTTGTACTCTTATCGTTCATTTAAATTCTTCTGGATGCGCATTTCAGCACCGAATCCCATAAGTAGCCAAGATAAGTTATTCTAGATTACATTGAACTGAATTGGTTGTTCAAACCATCATCTAAGACCCTCTCAACGTTGATATCATTTCTATGTCTCCAAGTCCTATGCCAGTCCGTGCCGGCCTAGAGGCAGTTCCGGTCACTCTGTAAGATACCTTAGGACAGTTATAAGGCTACAAGTGGTAACCCCCAAGTTCCAACAGCGTCGAAGCATGATGTACTAGGGTTAGGGTTGAGAGCACGGCGGTGGGCTTCGCAAGGATTCCAAGGTGTTCTCGGGCCATGTTGCTCTGCGTGATACTCAAGTACCCAAGAGTTACGGCCTGGGTAGCCTTTTCTCCCCAAGTGAATTTGGTCCGAGACTGGAAGGTATTTTATGACTGAAAAGAAACCGTCACGCAAAGATGAACTTTCGTTGTTCGCTGGGGCTTGCCAACAACCCCTCGGAGTTAAGCATCAGTGTTACATAAACACAGCCGACAAATGTGCGGCCAAGTGCAGGTTATCGGTGGTACTTGTGCCGACATAAACAAATCCCCAGCTGGGTGTCCAACACACAGTAGCGGGAGGTGGATCGACCAATGCAGGTCAACTTGAAGTGGCCGGAGTTTGGGGTCTTCTCGTTGGCATAATCTCTTACAAAAACTTGAAGATGTGGATCTAACCTAACAGGTTCAAGGAAGCGCACGATGCGTCCCCTGCTAATGATGTTATTATTTGGATTTACTAGGACCGAGACCAAGGAGATAAGATTGAAGCAACAGAGGTGGCAGGCATGGGGACAAATAGTGGATATATCGATGTCCTAGGTTTAGGGCATCCCCAACCATCGCACCAGGCAGCCGGACCGGACCGACCTGCCCCGCTTATGACTCTTCTCACTCCTTCCAAGCATTATCATTGGACGGCCATCAACTACACGTCTACACTGATCACGTGCCTCTATCAACCTCACCGTATAAAAGGGGAGTCCGTCCCTCCTTTTGCTCCTCCCCCTGCTCTCTCCCTTCTCCTTCTCCTCTTCCCTGAAAGTGAAAAGCCTTGCACCCATTTTGAGTGCATCCAAGCCAACAAGCACCGCTCATCGAGTACCTGCCAAGTCCCATCCATCTCATCCTCCCACCTTCTGTTCCTTATACTACACCTCGTAGTCTCAACGTCGTCATCATGGCCACCTCCGGTAGTGTCTTCTCCGAGACCCTGAACGAGATCACCACCACCAAGCTTCAAGAACTCTCCAAGCGCCGTACTGCCTTTGAGGCGGCCAAGAAGGCAGCCCTTGGGTCGGCTGAGGAGCAAGGCGCTGATGCTATCCAGCGCCTGGTCGCCCTCATCGAGGGTGTCATGAAGTGTTTCTCGATTAGGAGCACGAAGCATGTTGGCAACAGTCCGGGCAGCGCAGGAGAGCTTGAGTCCGAGTTGTACAACATCGAACGCTTCGTTGCACAGGCTCGCAACGATCCTTCGGTTCCGGCTGCGGCGCTCGCCGAATGGGAGCAACGCCTCCGCCACCATCTTGACAAGCAGTCGCTCAAGTATGAATATGCATCCCTCTGCGCCCAGCTCGTCAACGACTGGCTTTCTGGAGACTCCGATCAAGATGGGGGCGACGTTGAGATGCAGGAGAGCGGCTTTGAGAACGTCGACAAGTCTGCTCGCCTGCAATCCCGTATCGAATGGGAGATGAGCGTCTTTGAGCCAGCCAAGGTCAATGTTCCCCGGCTTCAGCAGTACTTGGGCTCTCTGTTTGGGATGCCGGCCAAGGGAAAGTCGAGGCCCGAGCCCGAGAGGCAGTCAGTCTTCAAGGCACTCGGCAGACTTCGCTCCGACGTGGCCGAGCATGAACGCCAACTTCTCCTGTCGGGCCAGTTCAACAATGATACCTTGGTTTGGACGATCAAGGGCCTCATGTCGTCAGGCCTGCTCTCCAACGAGAAACGGGAGGTCCTCAACGACTTTGTGGGGAACCCAATGATTCTGAAGGAGGTTGCTGATGTTCTTAATATGCGCATGGCAGCGCTCGACACGTGGTCATGGGGACCAAGCGGCGTGCCCATTGAGGAAAGACGCATGATCAACGGTGCCTTCAACATGCACATGCACGAGGATCTACTTCAAGCCATCTTCTTGCAGTACATTGGCGTCAAGTGGTCAACCTTTTTCAAAGACGCTCTCCAAAGCAGATTCTTCGCCAAACGAGGAGTTTGGAAGAAGGGTCGTCACCAGATCAGCCAAGACACGAAGCGTCGACTGGGATATTACCTGGGAGCCGGCAAAGTTCGCATGTGGCCTTCGGTACAGACGTCGCATCGCAGGATTTACCGAAAAGGCTTCACATTATCGCAGCTGATCTCGGACATAGACGACGAGCAAGATGACATTGATGGGGAGGAGGAGGTTGAGTATGCTCAGCACGTTCAGCATGCTCAGCGTCCGGGAGGTCGCACGAAACAAACGGCGCGCAAATCAACCGGTGGAAAGGCGCCCAGAAAGCCACTCGCCGGCAAGGCCGCAAGGAAGAGCGCTCCCAGTACTTCAGACTATGTTCCCCGACAAGGCGGAGTAAAGAGGCACCGCAGGATTCTCCCGGATTCACACCTGCATTCACTGGACCGCGACAACTGGGAGAGCGACGATGACGAATCCGAAGTCGAAGATGACGACGTCGACGACAAAATGCCCAAGTCCCGCATGCAACTCAAACAGAAGATACTGCACATGTTTTCCACCGACCTGATTCTGGCCAAGACGCGGCCTGACGGAGAGCTGACTGCCCTTCACTCAACTTTCGACGAATGGAATCCTCGACTGCCCCATGAGACAGTTCTCGCCATTCTCAAGTTCTTTGGTGTTTCGGATACCTGGCTGTCCTTTTTCACCCGCTTCCTCCAGGCGCCTCTCAAGCTGATGAGCGACGGCGAAAACGCCAAGCCGCGGACGAGGCGCCGAGGCACGCCGGGGTCGCATGTTCTCAGCAATGTATTTGGTGAAGTCACCCTCTTTTGCCTCGACTTTTCTGTCAACCAGGCCACCAATGGGCAGCAGCTTTGGCGAGTCTTGGACGACGTCTGGTTTTGGTCCTCGGACCATTCCGTTGCGGTCCAGGCATGGAAGACTGTCCAGGATTTCGCACTGGTAACATGCACCAGCACCAACCCGGACAAGACAGGAACTGTCAGAATCTCATCTAATCCCGATACCACACTCAGCATCGACAAGGCGCTTCCGCAAGGGGAGATCAGGTGGGGCTTCCTCAAGCTCTCGCCGCAGACTGGTCGATTCGAGATCGATGACGGCCTTGTTGACGACCATATCGATGAGCTGCGCGCCCAGCTGCAGTCCCCAAAGAACAGCCGGAGCATCTTTGCCTTTATTCAGACCTGGAATACCTATGCAGCTACTTTCTTTACCTCCAACTTTGGGAAGCCAGCTGAATGTCTCGGCCGCGAGCACGTGGACCAGATGCTGGCCACCCATGGCCGGATCCAGCGCGAGGTCTTCTCCAAGATGGGTGACGGCAGTGCTGACAGCGTCGTGGACCACATCAAGCAGACACTGAGCCGACGTTTTGGGGTCACCAACATCCCCGACGGCT
Organism: Rhypophila decipiens; assembly: GCA_033297075.1. Taxonomy (NCBI): domain Eukaryota; kingdom Fungi; phylum Ascomycota; class Sordariomycetes; order Sordariales; family Naviculisporaceae; genus Rhypophila; species Rhypophila decipiens. The sequence continues at coordinate 15,138 of MU858084.1, read as the reverse complement.
TTCTTTTCTTCCCTGTCGAGATGGGAGGTCTCGAACTGAAGTCGCCTTTTGTGCCCCTTTTGTTGCTTCGTCACGATGATGACCTGCAAGAAAACACTCTCGCCGACGTGATTGAGGAGCAGGAACGTGAGTTTTATGAGAAAGCCAAGCAGAAGTTCTTGAACGGGTCAGTAGCCCCTGATCGCGAGGATCTCGACGAGCCTGACTGGCAACCCGAGACGGCCGTGGACCGCAAGAACTTCCCGTCATTCGACGAGCTCATGCGTTACCGAGACGAGCTCACTTTCGACGGCAGCGAGGCCCAGCTCGCATCCGTTTTCGATCAACTCATGGACAGTCCGGTGCAGAGGGGAGTCGCGGTAGACGCCCATCGGATCAGGCCTGCGTTGGAAAAGCTAAAGAGTCAGCCTGGGCTGCAGAGCATCACCTGGTCCAGGACGGATTTGTATTGGACGTGGATCAGCATGATGTATGGGCCCGAGGTGGTGCAGAGGTTCGGAGGGCTGAACATTGTCGACCCAGGCCTGCTGCCTATGGGCATGGTGAGCTTGTTGCGTGAGAGGAAGGTGACTTGGCAGGAGTGAGATTCTGATTGTAGTGATTATCATGATGATTGCGGTTCTTCTTTTGCATTTACTATTGGCTGCGTGTCGGAGAATATGTATTTCCTTGTTTCATTAATCCTCCGATCTGTGATACATTCCAGAACGATTCTGACCCACGCAAGTGTCGCCCTCAGAGGCTCAGCTGCTCAATCCGATCTCTTGCCTCCTCAGCCCCAACACCTGTCTCACGACTCGTCTGAAGGCTTGTCGCAGATTATAAATAGCCAATAGTACATAGCTCTAGCACGAGGCGCATATGAACTATCTTTTTCAAGCCACTGAGCAGCAATATTTATCCATTTCTGTTTGGGTTCCGGGAGGCAACTCGTTCGCAAATTCCGCCGACATAATGCGGCGGACGATGCATAAGCAGCCAAAACGGCCTCCAAAGTTTGGATATTCCCAGATCACTGGCCACAACCCGAAGATATTGGGGGCCGAATCAACAGTGCCGCCCAGGCCCGAGTACTTGGTAAGAACCCTGACATCATTGGAGCAGGGTGCTGTGCTGCGACAAAAGGACCGTCTTAATAAGCCAGCCACTCGTTGCGCAGACGAGACGAGCAAGACCTTCAAGTTTGTAACAAAAGGCATCACTACCTCGGTTCAGCATAAATAAACCCGGTCTAAAAGTACTACCTTGTGTCTGCAGTATCCTGGCTCTTGTTATCTTGGTCATTCCACGCCCAATGTCTTTGTTGGTCACGGTTCCGAATCTCGCTGCAACATGTTCAGTGACGATAGGTTCATCACAACCATGTCCCGCTCCCCTCAGGCTGGATCCCCAGCACCGCTCCCATCTTTGCCCAGCACTCCTCGGTCAGCTGCACCACTGGCATTCTCGTCCCTGCCAGAAATAGACACCAGAGCCGACAGGGTAAACTTGGAAGCACGTGTGTCATACCCCGGGTTAGAGTTGTCGCGTGTCTATACGACGTGGAAAGAGAGGGAGAGGGCCCGAGACAGCGTGTCCTGCTGGTCACGTTTCGGGGTTCTTATCATCTTGGCAATAGGGATCGTGATAACAGCCATTGTGTGCGCTATCGTCGCCGGCGTGTTACTCAAGCCTGGACCATCCCCAGCAGCCGGGACAAATGGTGAGTCTGACAGAGGTCATGACTCGGGCCCAAACAGGCAAGTATTCGAGAATCGTCATGGGAGGATACCTTAGGCTGTATAGAGTATTTCTGGATGTTCGTTAACCCGAACCTCAAACACGCGTTTAGAACCGGCACTGCAATCTCGGTTGAGACTCTCGTGACTTCAGTGTCCGGGCATCTTACCACCATCCAATTCACCCACACGGGTTCGTTCACGGGCAATATTCGTCCAACGGATGTTGTTCCATCCTCACTTTCGCATACGAAATCACAAACATCTACCAAGACCTCATCATCATCGTCCGACAAAGTCACAACGGTGCTCATGTCCAGACCCACTCGCAGTTCGCGGTCCTCAAAGTCGACCACTCTAGCATTTAATACTAATTTGACAAAGGGGCCCTCGTCCCTCATCAGTGTCACCACTTCAACCGTCACCGTCCCTGGGGTATCGACAACATCACAACCTGAACGACCAGTCGCGGACCCCCCGGTAATGTCGGAAACTGGCACCAACATGGAAAGTCCGAGTCCGGGACCCCAACCAACCACGGATCCCAAAGCAACACCCCAGTTTCCGGTATGGTTTGGAGACGCTGAGGGGAGCAACTTCAAGCGGAAAATTGCTTTTGTCGAGACGGGGGCGCCGGATAGTGCATGTCAATACACCACCATCACGGATTTGGACATTAATCCATGTGGTTTTCCTGTCCTCTTGGCCGATGGGTTGGAATATGTCTGGAATGGATGTGGTGGCGCCAGCTGGGTCGACTGGAGGAACCCGGCCTCGGGCGTCGCCAAGTTTGAGACACTCAGTACCAGCTGTCTATTTACACCGCAGACATGGAAGTGCGGAGATAGCACCATTAAGCTGGGGTTTCGGTGTGCTTTCTAAGTCTATTCATCAGTAATGTCGAGTTGAAGACTTGTACAAGTAGCTTGTAGTTATATACATGTAATTTAGTTCTCGAGCTGGACTCGAGAATGATCGAGTTGCTGTTCATCTAGCCGATAATCTTATTTGCAATGTCTAACCAGCACCACTCCTCACCCATTTTGTACAAGTATCGACCCAATCCCCATGCTATCAAATTACATGGCTTCAAGCTTTAACAGACGACTATTATCTAATAATAATCATCATCGTCATCATCATCACCATCATCGCCGTCATCATCATCACCATCGTCGCCGTCATCATCACCGTCGTCGTCGCCGTCGTCATCATTGTCATCACCATCGACGTCATCATCACCATCGTCATCCCCATCACCATCGTCGCCATTATAGCCGTAATCATGACCAAAACTGGCCTCGCAGCCACCATTATTATCGTAGCTGATTTCGTGTCTGCTATCATCCATACCACCAGATTGGTAATAGGGGTTAAAATCGTAACCACCGTGGTTATTGCTGGCGTGAACTTCAACATTGCCTTCGCTATCACTAGCTCGATACTGCATGTGGTCGTCGTTGTCGTGGTGAGGGATGAAGGGCTGTGCGGTCGCTGGTGACTGGGTCTGAGGACCATTATCATCCAGCCAGACCATGCCACGTGTGTCGGAACAGCTTTTGTCCTCGTAGTAGCTGCCACCTCCGTTCGGGTGGTCATAATGAGTGAAGTAGTCATGTCTTGCGGAGCCCCGGCTGTCGCATTGGCTTGGGCGTCCGAGGTCTGGAAAGAATTGCTCAGGGTAACCAGTGCCAGCATGACGAGCAGATGGACTACCAGAGGACTGAGAGTAATAGTTCGCAACTTGGCCCCCATGGCCGTTCATACCGCTGTCGTGATATCTGTCATGCTCCATGAGAGCCCGCGAGATTGCTCTACCCTCCTCCCGATGTTCATCTTTGTACATGTTGAGTCCATGGTTTCGAAGAAAGTGAAACTCGCCCCGATAGTGCTCCCTCAGCCAGTCATTCTCTTCGGCACTGTAGCGTTCGGACGGGCCGGGCTGAACGGGGTTAGAGTTTGACGAAGACATAGATGGTAATTGGGAAGACCGGGAAACATTTGGTTGTCCAAAGACTTGGGTGGACTCTCTGTTCGAGCTTGTTGCGGCGTTGGGGCAGCGCAAACGGAATCTTGATGCACTGGCAATTGTGGGGATGTCGGCTCGGTAAGATTTCTACCATGATCACTCACTTGACCATCTTCACGTGCTTGGAATAATATCACGCCGAACTCCGATGCTAATTCTGGCGCCATTTGGACTCCTTGTCTCTATTTCTTTTGTGATTAATTAGTTCCGTCAGCAACTGACTAGAGTCCCATCCCCACAAACCTCCAAGCACCATCAGCACTAGTGGTAAGCTGGAAGTTGCTCGCGCCGGACCGATGGTTGATGCTCATGGTGCGCTTCCATTTCAAGAGTCAGAAGCTCCGGAAGCCAGCATGATATGATTCGAACAAAGTGTGAGTTTAAGAAAGATGTGTAACCCCTAGTACCTTTCTGTGCGCCATGCCGTGGTTCTTGGCACAATCTGCCGTTTGATCCTTGTTGCTGATAGACTCATAGACTTCCCCTTTGTATTCTCAAGACATGAGAGGCCTGAAACTAAAGGATCCATTGGCATCCGTCCTTCCCAGAACTGTACTAGGCGCCAAGAAGTATGTATGTTGTACACGTAACACGTGTATGTTGGCTGACATCTTTCGTAGACTAAGCCAACCAAAGATCACTGTTGGCGACGGAAAGAGCGGGGTATGTTGCTTGGTGGTCAGACGGTGATATTAACACTGAGAGGTCGAGAGGGAAAGTTTTCGTTATATCCTTAGGTCTTTGCGAATACCAAAATCTGGGATCACCTGCGTATGGCTGCCCGCGGAAGCTCCTCCAACAAACGAGTCGTTCAGTTTCCAACCTACCTAGCTTACCTTTCCATATTCCAGAACCCAGCTTGTGCTCTTAACTTGCCTTGGAATATCGCTAACCACTACAACTGGAAACATGAAGTGTAACGGGAGTCGGTGTCCGTTTTGTTTGCACCATGGCCGAATATACGTCAACCACCGAGGGCTTCCAGGGAGCTATGAAATGGAGCTTGACTGGTCCTCCTAACGAGGCAAAGGATTATGTCGAGGCTACTGTCATGCCCAACTTTACCACGTCATGAACAGCCAGAAGCTGTCTTATGATACTTATATTAAAGGTATCGAAGAGTGGCGCGGGAAGACAAGCGACTACGAACCTCAAGTGTAAGTTCGGTTGAACCTCAACCAAGTTTTCAAACTTCAGAACCTTGATAAGCAGTTTATAAGTCAACTGACACTCCTGCTCTCATGATGGCCTGGGTAAATAGCCACGAGTTTCTCAGAGATGGCGACAAGCTAGCCAGCCGAATGACCGGGACAATCACGATTGAAGGTTCAGCAGCTTTCTTTGAGAGCTTCATGTTTGGAAAGGTAAACAGCGAAACTGGGAAGTTGGAATGGCTCGTTGAGCGGTCTGTTTGGGGACCTGTCGGCGGTCAGGCTGAGCACGGGGTGAACTAAGGGTCATTGCAGTCAGTGTGACGGACACTTGTCCCACCTCCACGACTCCGCGAGGGAGGTTAACATTCCCCAGCTGCGTCATTAACCCTAACCCTGCCCGACCAGTGAACTTCGGTTATCACATGTATAATGTATTGGTGTTATTAACCAGCGTCGAAGCACATCTGACATTGATTGTTCATCTATATAGAGTTGTGTTTACCGAGGGCTTTGACTTTTGTGAAAGAAAAGTGTGGAACTCGGCCGGTTCAACCTGTCCTGCCCCCAAGTTCCAACGCAAGTGACCTGCACAGCCCCTGGATGGCACCACAGCCTGGCTAAGCCACCTCCCATGGAAATTACCTAACCTGGAAGGTAATTTATCTATCGGACATACCCGGAATCTCAATAGAAGCTTATAACCACTTACAAAGACCACGTCCGCGTTCGAGCTGTTACGAAGCCCTTCTCATCCATCAACAATCGATCCTGACAGTACTGGGAAAGCAAATCGCAAATCGTCGCCAAGATGGGCGAGTATACGAACCTTCAGCCAGTCGCGGCCAAAGCTGGCCCAGAACTCGCGATACATCTTGACCGCCCACCAGTCACAGTCCCCGGTCAGCCCATGTTCTTCCATCCGGGAGAGACTGTAACAGGCTTTATTTCCAGAAAGCAGCATATAGTGGCCCCGCGTGGGACGATTACCATCGCCCTCATCGGAAGATCGGTCGCGCTATACGCCAAGCGTCGCAGGTCGGGAAATAGTACAACGACACGACACTATCACAGCAAGTTTGTACTCTTTGAGCAAATGCAGCAAGTCTTCGACGGACCTGTCCACATCCCCGCCAATGCCAGTGAACCGCATACCTGGCCATTTTCCCTGACCCTCCCTACCCACCCGTCAACATCAACATCCAACATTCAGCAAAAACGGCCGGAGCGGTCCTTTTTACCGCTTGATCATCAGACAATTTGCGCCACAGCCCTACCGGGTAGTTTCCAGTTTCACTCGGGTTACTCCCACGACGAGGTCGATGCTTGGGTAGAGTACTACCTCGAGGCAACTCTCACGGAGGAGCATGAGGGCACCTATTTCCTTGGCGGCCATAAAAGATTGCCCAAGATCAAGCATGCCCGTGCTCCGCTCCCACTCTCAACGGCGCCCACCCCCCCCTTGTTGGATCACCGGATGCTCCGCTACAAAATGCCAGGCCAACGCATTTATTCGCAGCGCCTGCTACCCGGCCGAGGGGCAGAAAGCAAGCTCAGCACCCGCGAGCACCTTTCCAAGTTTTTTCACACCTCTTCGGTACCGCAGTACACATTCTCTGTCGAGTTGGAACTCCCCACCACGCTGCAATTTGGCAACTCCATTCCACTAGGAATACGGGTTGTTCCATACCCGAGGAACATGTCTGACAGTATCGCTCAAGTGGAGCAGACTGTTAGACTGGTGAAATTGGAGCTGCGTATCACCAGCCAGGTGGAAACGAAAATTGACTACGAGGATAGCTGGAACACGAGAGGATATCGCAAAGACGGAAAGGTCCATCTCGAAATCAACTTCACACAGCCTTGGGAGAAAGAGGCTGTTGGTGGCGACATTATTATTCCATCGCCTCCGGTTGCCGTTCAGGGGGCGGCTGGGAGTGGAAAAGAGGCCATGGTTGAAGATCCAAGTACGGGAGACGACGGCGCGGGGTCATCGTCCAGTCCTCCTACCTATACCCCCAGGACGCCACCTATGAACTTTGCAGGGGGTAAAAGTGTTCAAGAAATGCCGGGGACCGGAGCAGCTACGGGTCTTGAGAACATTGATGCCGATGCTACGCCTGGCGTGGGCGGTCCAGGGCCAAGCATGGATCCCAATCATACAATTTACCTACAAAACCTAGGCGATACGAGTACAACTCCCTTCTTGAACTTGGGAGAAAGAATAAAACTTCAGCTTGCAAGGGACTGCATGCCACGGCTAGGCGGAAAGAAGGAGCGGTGGGGTGGGAACGAGCTGGCCCCCGACTTTGTCTCGTATAACATTACGTTGGCCCATTTGCTCAAGTGCGAGGTTACCTTGGAAATTGTTGGAGAGAAGGTCAAGATAGCTGCGGAGCATGGAGTCCAGCTGGTACCGGGGTGGAATTAAGTGTACTGGAGGAATTGTAGTTGATGATGCATGCTTGCTAGTTCTGAAATAATTACTAATTATTCATGTACCATTGAGTACTTTTACCATTCAAGACTCTGATCCGTTTATTATTGCCGGGCGTCTGGTTGCCGGGTGTTTCCTCCCTGACTAACAGGCACGCGTGGGTTCAAGCTTAATGCTACCCCAAGGCGGCTCAATCTTCAAGTTGAAGAAGCACTGCATGCCATGTGTTGAACCGGGTCCTCGCGGGCGACGCACAAGACATGATTAGCCGCATTCTAGTGTACAGCCGTATATCACAAGCGGGGAAAGAGCTGCTTTTCTGGAAATGAGGCAATATGACCGGAAGATTAATCACTAGCAACGGTGGTATAAAGCAAGCCATCATCACCCAGACCTGGTACCCAATCACTCCGAGTCTCAGCAACTTGAACACGGGTCCGTCAGCTGTACCACAGATTCTACACCTCGACCTGCACCAGTCATGGTTTCGAAAGCACTTGCCGTCGTTGGAGTTGTCGTCTCAATCCTGTTTGAGACCTCCTTCGCCTTCCCAAGCCGAGGCAGCTCTGTTGGAAATATCAGGGCGCGAGAGTCGTCGTTTGAGCAGGATCCTGCCACGTATGATGATGCGTGCAATATCGGCTTTTGTGCAATTATGGGGGCGTAAGTTGCCCCTCGTCCTTGACAGTTTGTTCAGTTCTGGTTTATTGACCGCCGAGCAGCACCATTGGTGGATGGGGAGCCGAATCCAAAGTGGTGTCCACGCAAGAGGAACTCCAGTCGTCAGTGACAGGATCAGACGCTGCCGTCGTTGTTGTCCAGGGGAGCATCTCTGGTAGCGGGACACTTGTCATCGGCTCCGGAAAGACGATTGTGGGCCTGCCCGGAAGCTGTAAGTAAAGGCCGTGGTCGGAGCTGTGTCCTCGACCGGTGCGCTGACATGGATGACTGTAACCCAGCCGTCAACGGGATCGAACTTGTCCTCTCGGGAAGCCGAAATGTGATTGTCCGCAATCTCAAGGTCACAAAGCCTGCACATGGGAGCGCCGCTGTGACCATAGAGAACGCTAGAAGCATCTGGATTGACCATCTGGAATTCTCTTCAGGATCCAAGCTCAACATCACCCAGGGTAGCGACTACGTGAGCATCACCAACAATCTGTTCCAGGATCATGGCGACACCACCCCAGCAGCGTCAGTAGGCCACTCGGATGCCAATGGGGAGCAGGACAAGGGGAAGCTTCATGTAACGTTTGGCAGAAACCACTTCAAAAACGTCAAGAACGCTGTGTCTTTTCGGTTTGGGACCGGACACTTGTTCAATTCGTATTATGAGAGTTTTGAAAATGCCATCAACACACGGATGGGCGCTGAGATATTGGTCGAGGCGAGTGTCTTTTCCAGCAACAGCGCTTCAAAGGCCGTGTTGAGCTCGGAGAGCGTCGAGAACGGTTTCGCAACTATCAAGGATGTCGTACTCGGCGAGAGCACTGCCACGGCCCCGGCCGGAGACATGACTGCTGACAGTCTCCCGTACCCATATGACTGGTACATGTACGACAAGGAGACCGTGCAATCCGCCGTCGCCAAGTATGCCGGCCAAACTTTGGAGTTTCTCGTCTGGGACTGAGCTCATATTCACAGATTGATGTGGTACTGGCAAGGTAGTCTTTGACCTAGTTTACAATATTACATTTGCTTCTTTTTCATCTGGCTATCAAAGAACTTGAATGGTCTAGGCCATGGTTGTCCGCTGACTCAGAGCCATGTGTCTTGTAACAGACGGTCCCTCTACTCCCGAATCTTGCCAAGGCTGGGGATGCTCTTTGTCGCAGTCACAAACTGGGCGTCCCCTTCATAGCGCCATCTCTTGAAATACGCGGTGCCGCCAGCCGGACAGTTGACCCCAGAGCCGGCCCCGTTGCAAGTAGCGTATGCACCCACCAAACTCCCAACAAAAGATCCGTTACCACCACTCAGGAGCGCACCCGAAGCCGCACCAACCAGCACACTGGATTTGGGGTCGTCTGCTGAGCTAGCAGAAAGACTATAGTGCGTCAAATTGGCCGTCTTGATCTGCAGGCGGATCGGACCCGCAGCCCATCCTTTCGGGAGGGCGATTGTCTTTGATGCAGGGGGGCCACCTGTGCCCTCCGCCTTGAACCGGAGTGACAATTCCTTGCTTCCTTGAGCTCCCTTCTTGTCCAGCAGCACGACTCCCAGATCAATGTGGTTGACTTGGGTCAGGAAGACGGTCACACCAGCTTCCTGGCCAACTGCGGTGGGGTTGAAAGTGAGGTCGACGGTAAAGGTGAACAGGCTGTCAGTTTGACGGCGACCGATAAAGGCCAGACCTTGCTGGCCGCTCAGCTCAGGAGTTCTGGTCGAGAAGGGCGTTCCTGTCAAGTTGTTCCGGCTGGGAGCAATCTGCAGCCCCCTGTCTGTCACGGAGAAGGTGCCATTGCGGGGAACTCGCCAGAACATCAGATTTGGCGGGATAGAGGTGCCCTTGTCGAAATCATACACATCGGGATCGGTGATGAACGGGCCGTCGCCTGGGACTCCATCGCGATTGGGCGGAGGAAGGGGCCAGCCACTCATCTGGCCTTTGACAGGCTGCAGGATGGGCCATTCGCCCTTGTTCCAGGTAACTGGGAACAAGACGGCCTCTCGGCCCATGGGGTAATTCCTGTATTCTGGTCCAGATCTTGTCGCCAGTGCCATGCCCCACCAGTTCCCGTTGGTGTCCTGGAAGAGATCGCCATGTCCCACGGTTTGGAAGTACTCGTTTGTCCGTCGATTGGTGAGGATTGGGTTCTTGGCGTATGGCTCATAGGGACCAGTGATCTTGCGAGCCCTGGCGATGGTGATAGCGTGGTCCAATGCGGTTCCTCCCTCGGCAATCAGGAGATAGTACCAGCCGTCTTTCTTGTAGATGTGCGGGCCCTCGGGCCAGACGCCGCCGGTTCCATTCCACAAGCTGATTGCGGGTTCACTGAGCTTCCCCGTCTTGAGATCCAGCTCTTGGAGAATGATGCCCTGGGTCGCAACGTAGACTTTGCCATCATCGTCCCAAAACAGGTCGGGGTCAATCTTGGTCGGCCGGAACCTAAGAGGGTCGCTCCAATCTTTGTCGCTGTATGGGTTTTTGGATCGGAAGAGCACGCCGATGATCCCCTCGGACATGCCAAGGTACTCGCAGATGACAAAGAACTCGCCATTGCGGTAACGGATGGTTGGGGCAAACATGCCCTCCTGCTGGCCCGTCGTCCTCCAGCTAATGCCCGGGAGCTGGCTCTCGCGACTCCATGCGTGGCTGATGAGCTTCCAGTTGATGAGATCCTTGGAAGCATATATGGGAAGCCCGGGAAAAGCGATAAAGGTCGAAGTCACACAAAAGAATGTGCCGTTGACCTGGGTGCATGAAGGGTCCGAATGCCAACCGGGCAGAACAGGATTGTTGTACGTTGAGTTGTTGGACTGAGCAAGTGACACACTGATCAGGACGAGCAGGCCCAGCAAGACGCTGCTACCAAATGGGAGCTTCACCATGTTGATGAGATGCAACGGATGCTTGGATCTAGGAACAGAAGTGTGCCAATCTCTGTCTCGGGCAGGCGATGGGAAATCGGATTTACTTGAGAATATAACTTGGTACTGTTCTGGTGATGAATGAACCATTGGTGGGAATGTGATATATCCCTAACGAGAAAAGCGATGGTACCTTGCATCGATGCGTTCAGGCTGTAGTTGATGGATCCGGAACTTGTCGTATCGCCCCGCTCGGGGATGAATCCTGATTGAAGCGCATAGACCGGGTTACAACCCTCTCGCCACCGGTGGGCTCGTTTAAAACGTGTCCGACAAGATAATAATCATTGATATAGACCCTCACCAATGACCTGCGCGACTCCCATCTTGTTACCCGGAAGCCGGAGATGATCTACCCGTCGGCGGGGGTCGATCTGGGTCAAGTTCCAACGACACCTCTTATCACATGTCCAGAAGACGGTCTAAAGTACTGGGTATGCCTTTTGGAGGGCATTGTGAGGATTGTACTTTTCCTTCAAGGCCCTGAGTCTCTTGGTCTTATGCTCCCCAAAGTAGGAAACCACGCCGGCATGCTCGGGTCTGGAGAAGCTCCAATAGCCCTCCTTGATGCCGAAACCCGCATTTGTGAGCCCCGAAAAGACGACGTCTGCCCACCGGATTCCAGCTTCCCTCTCTTCTAAGCTGGAATCAGCCGCAGCAGCGCTAGTGAGGCCGACGATATAGTGGGGCTGGCGTATATGGAAGACAGCGCCCTTGTCATCCTGAGTAGCTCTGTGATGCGCATGGTGGAAGACGATGGTAGTACAAAAACCATTTTTGCCGGTGGCGGGTTGTTGATCAGGACGTCAAGCAAGTCCGACGACAGCTCCGAGACTGCAGCCGAGTAGAAATGATCAAAGTTCCCTCCTGTATACGTCCCGCCCAAAAGTTCATAGATCGGGACGGCGGATGCTAAGTTGCTTGTTAGGTAAACTCGAGCTCCTTGGAGAAAGGGATGGCTCACTCTCGGATACAGTATTCAGCAAGACAGTCCCGAGGAGTTGGAACTCGCCGAGGAGCCTTCGACCTTGTTCCAGTTCCTCGTCATGACCTGCATCACAAATCCATGACCACAGGAAAGTCAGCGTAGGGCCCAGGCCGGGCATATTGCCGACAAGAAACTCTCCCTTGAAGTTTCCCGCCATCTTGCCTTCTTTATCGAGTCTCTGCACACCTTCCAGCAAGACCTTCTTGGCCTCGGCGAGGGGAAATACCAGCAAACCAATGAGATGTTTGGGCCGCTGGTAAACCTTGAGAAAGTCGCTGGACACGAAACCCCAAATTATTTCCAGCCCGGCCGAAGCTGACTTCCACATGGCGTTAACTGCTGAGGTGCCCTTGGCCTTCCTGGCGGAAATGCCAAGTTTCTGAGCCGTCCCTATCCCTCTCAAAGGTGAAAGGCCTCAATGGAGGTGACGTTGAGCAGTTGGATACGGTTTGTAACAAAGTAAACGACGAATAAGGGGTAATAATTAGGGTGTGAATGTGAGACCACTGAAGTCATTGTTTGGTCATATGGGTAGTAATCAGGGAGTGCCGCTCCCCTATCCCCAAATATATAGGCGCGTGCCAGGCGTCTAGGTGTTTGAGATAGAAACAGTCTAGACAGGACCGGACCTCGGAATGTGGGTGATGGATGATATCCAGGCGCATGCCGAGGTGTCCGCGTTACATGCCAAGGGAGTCACAGCCTATGGCGCAGATACATTAAAAAATTCTTGTTGGGCTGTTATTGCATTCGGACCGTTATCATATTCATGATCAATGGGATATCAGCTCAAATGCATAAAAATGGCGTCGACCAAAAGGACGTCAAGCAAATGTGAGCATCTAATAATGACACACTTAAAAGTTGTCTGTTTTGAAAGTTCATAAGTACTGTTAACTGAGCTATATCTGGATTTATAATTATCATCAGAACGGCTACCGTCGAGCCAGATTAACTCAAACTTAACACTCAGAGGGGACCAAGCGTATCGTAACTCTGTCGCCGTACCACCTACCCATTTCACAATCCCCCGAAGCTCCTTATCACCCTCTCTTCCTTTTCCATCACCATGATCCGAGGAGCCAAGGCGCATCCAGTGCTGGCACTGCTCGTGTCATTCAGCATCATATGCACGTTATGCCTTGTTCTACGGATCTGCTCAGCCAGGATCCAGAAAAGAAAACTCTATGTCGATGACATCCTCGTCTTGGTTGCCTATGTAAGGAAGTCGATATAACAACACTCACTGAACTCATGGCTGAGAATTTCCTTCCTTCTAGATCTCCATGTTAACGATGGTCGGTGTGGGAATATGGGGACTAAATAACGGTCTCGGCAACCCAGCCACGGATTTGAGCCTTGATGATCTCAAAGTCCAAGCCCAGGTGAGGATCAAGAGTTCTGCCCCATCACCAAACTCTGACATTGTCTTACAAATATCTCAAGGTACTCGTGGCTTCGAGTGTCGCTTGGGTCGTTTCTACAGCCGTGGTGAAGATAGCAGTTCTCTGGCTGTACACCCGAATCTTCGACATGCTTCTCTTCGTGCGCATTGCCAGAATAATCATGGCTATTTGCGCCTGTTATTGTGTCACCTTCTTGGTGGTCTTCATCACTCATTGCGATCCTGCGTCCCAGCAGTGGAACCCGGTGCCTTGGGGGTCCTGCAGAGAAATTACGCAAACAGAGCTTGCCTCCAACTCCATCAATTCTCTGCTCGATCTCGCTATAGTCTGTCTGCCGCTTCCATTCCTTTGGTCTCTCCAGATGCCGCTCCGGAAGAAGATTACTGTCATATTCCTCTTCAGTCTTGGTTTCGTGTAAGTTTGCCCATAGCTTGCAAGAGTCACCGATCGCTCGGGGACTGCTAACCTACATGCGCGCTCAATCGATGCACCGGGCCTTGCTAATTACCCTGTGTGACCCTGATATAGCACCGTTGGCATCATGTTTTACAGGATATATGTCACCGTCCACAGCAACCCCGATGGCATTGTGGCGCTGGCTGATGTTGGTGTCCTGAGCATCGTGGAGGTGTGACTCGGCATTGTCGTTGCTTGCGTCCCCACAACCGCCCCCTTCTTCAGGACATATGTGGGACCGGCAATTTCAAGGGCATCAGAGAGTCTTTTCGGGTCCTACGGGGGCTCGAAGAAATCCAAGGAGAACTCGAGCTCACAGCGAGTCAACACTATTGGAGGATCTGGGCCTGCTGGCGGTGGTAACCATAAGACTGACAAGGGTCGTTGGTTGAGAAGCAGCTACACTGAGATCTCTCTGGGATCCACCGTTTACGGTGAGCGTCATTCTCAGGATATTTTGCTTGTGACCCAGCCCGGCGCGAAGATGACTGTTCGGACCGGGGGGTCCAGCATTAACCCTCTACATGAGATAGCCGGCCAAAGGGGAATCTATGTGAGGCAGGAATTCCAAACCCATTCTAACATGGTGTAAACAGGCTGTGGATAAGGACCGAGAGTTCAACTGGGATGTCTGACCCAAAGTCTCCGCACTGAGGAACTTTGTAGCTTATTGTCGTGGGCATTCTTTTGTTCATATCCTCCAATGTACCAATTTCTATAAACTGTCATAGCTAAGAGAATAGAAATGTGACCCTTGGTGTTTGTCTCAGGTGGCACTGTGTTCACGCCTTTCTCGAATCTTCTGCTATCATGACACGAACCTGTCCATTCATGCAAACAATTTATTGCCGTCATCAATATTTCATCAAAGTACTGCCTGTCGGCCTACAGTTAGGCATCTACCTTTGTAAATAGTCTGCTTTCCAGAGCGTTGGGTCAGAATTGAGGCAACGTTTCAGAGCAAGGCTTCACTCAAATCTTACGGCTGATTTCAACAAGATGTAGTCGCATCCCGTCAAGCTGTTGGTTCCCATATCAGAGGACCAAGAAGGTAGGATTGTGGCAGGGGATACCACCTTCATTTACATCCCAGGTTCAGCAGTCAGGCCAACACAGCGAACTGGGCCTCTTCCTGGCATTCTGTCCTCTTTCCCCAACCAACCCTACTCCCAGTACATGGCCCACCTTGGCTGTTTAACTATCGGCCCGATCAAAAGGTGTGATGTGCTTTGATTGCTTCGCATGACAAGATTAAGATCAAAACTTTGTGTTGGTTGCAATTTAATGTAAAGACGTCTGAAGTGGTGAAGTCACGGACCCAGATCACGTTGCACGAGGCCTACTGCTGCGGCAGGCTGTTAT